>CM048744.1:127037733-127265233 GCA_026315105.1 Locusta migratoria | reverse complement strand
TGACATGGCGTTTTATTATATTCACAAAAAAGTTAAAAATGGCGGAGTAAAAATATTAATGAGAGTCACAGCAGATGACAAGCGCTCACTCTAAATTCCTTCTAGGTCATACGTTTTAGCCTCGATTAATCTGGTGTTGAATGTTTCGGTAACAGTGCATCCACCAGTGCAGTAATACAGTTGTTTAAACAAGACTGGCATTCAAGTGAATCTTTCCGATCGGAACTGATAGTGCCTCGTCATAACTCTTGACATGCTTTACAGTGCTGTTCAAAACATTATTCCTCGACTCCAGCTATTGTTGAGGAATTATGGTGAACATATTGAGCATTTCCTGTAAAGAACATCATCTTTGCTTTGTCTTAATTTCTTATGCAAATTATTCTTTCCTGACCAGATGAAGCGCCATTTGTCGTAGATTTTTTGAACTATTGTTTTTTTTGTTTTTGGTCCTAATAAAATCTCATGTCATTCCACGCATTTTTACCTCCGTGATTTTCAAATTTATACTGACGTTTTGATCACCTTGTATATATATAATTTTCTGTCTTAGTGTCTTTTTGAGTGTGTTTCTCATTGCTAATCTAATTTTTATTCTAAACTAGCTGACCCATATGAATACTTCACACCATTAGTGGTTAGTGACCTAAAGTGGAAATACGTAAATATAAATCTTTATCAAATCATATTATTTTATAATATGATTTTAACAGAATATAGAAAATTACTTTTCATATTTCCTTCTCGACAATGTTAGCCGTTCGTCGTTCCGTAGATTTAATTTCTGTTTTACATGTTTGAATGTTTTGCCCAGGGATAAGGCAACTTACAATTTTCCGTAGTCTTTAATTAAAAGTTGCATCAAACAAGTAGATTCCAACTCTATCGAGTCATACCTTTCTTCCGTACCAACAATGTAAGTGTTTAACAGTTCAATTGAAAGAACGTGATCCACTGAGTGTTAATGGGTCAAAGGAAACTGAATACCGTAATTAGAACAGAAAAGATTCTTCTTCCTGTCTTCCTCCTGCGCCAGCTGTTTTAATTTCCTATTAATGGACAAGATATACTTATCACGTTGGAAAATAGGGATGTACGGCATTGTAATGCACTTGCCGGTGTGTATCGTTTGTGTAACGGTGTCCTAGAGCCTGAGGAAGAAATTTTTAAAAGTTTCAAATTCTACTGCACATAAGAAAGATATTCATAAAAACGACAATTATACACAATCGCATGAGTAAAGACATACACAAAATATAATAAAATTGAAGAAATGTCTGAAAATGGCCGAATCTTCATTTAACAAAATATTTTAGTGAAAGGCAATAATAAATCATCGATAGTGTGACAAAAGTCTCCCTGTCCTTATTTCTCTTCCCTCCCCCTCTCTCTCTCACACACACACACACACACACACACACACACACACACACACACTTTCTACTCACCACTCACATTCTCAGACGGCTGATTTATTTCCCAATGTCTCCGCAACCAAACCATTGCCTTGCAATTGTTAATGAGTAGGGTACTCTTAGTTAATGAGCAGGCTACTGTCAGTCAATGTAATTTACAATTTCCTATTTAGCTGACTTATTTTAAGAGGGCAGCGAAGCAGGTGGAAGCAGACTGTTTTCTTCATCAGTGATTCGAACTTCCATTTTACAAGAATTGCGCTCAGCTCGTCACCGATATGTGAAAGGAAGATAAGGAAAAGGAAACAGCACAATGTGCAACATTTTTGTCTTTTTAAACTTTAAATTTAACACCTTTAAACGGAATTTGCATTTTGATCGCTCTTAAAACAATGAATAACCTTCTTTGGTATTCTTTAAATAATATCATATAGATAATGTTTATTTAAGTGAACCTCTTACGCAGATAATCCTTTTTCTTTTATATTCATAAATATTAAATGATGTTACATATGTCAGTTTAATACAACAAATATAAAGAAAAAAAGATTAACGTAGTCATACGAGTTTAATTTCACTGTACGTCATAAATTATTTTCACTGCTCATTCATATTTATTTAATGGGAAAGTACGTACATAATGCCCGTCTGAAACACTATCCAACCACATCTCGTCACTAGTCGTTGAAATTATTGCATACCATCGATTGAACTAGAATACAACAAAAACACATTCTATCAGTTTACATTAATGTTTTCAAAGTATTCGCACTGTTTATCTCTTCTTGCTTTTCCCTTCTTTTGTGGGAATATAATGCGCCATCCCACTTCAACTAGATTGTAAGTTAAGGAAGATGTACCGGTAAATATTAAACAGTTTTACAGCCGTTGTGTATTTAAAGAACATAAATTTAAATGCAAGTTTATACTTTGTCTTTATTCACGATCATTTACGATCATGACGACTACCATGAACAGACAAAAATCCGATTCATTAATAGGAAACGGAAGTCATCATTATCAAAATCTGATCGATTCAGTTTTGCGAGATTATGCATCAATATGTAATAACAACATAGTTATTATCAGAAAGAAAGGACATTTTCTAGTAACAGGGACCAACAGTGAAGTATGTTGTAGAACATAATTCGTGCATACTACATTTTATTATCATATAAACTTTTGATACCATACACTTCATGTAATTAGGTAAGAAATTAAACCCTTGTTACACCTTTCTTTAATTCTGAAACTGATGTATCGAATTTCATAGACTGGTAAGAGACTCAGAGATAACCTGTTTTGTATTCTCTGGCTCTAAGGAGTTGTACCTTACTCGTAATGAAAAGAATCGCTCAACTTGTAAGTAATGCTAATCATTGCACTGACAATGACGATATTCTAATTTACTTCCTGCCAATAAATATTTCACACTTATTTGTTGACAAACTAATTTCTATGTCAATATATTTGTGAGAAAAAATATCGGATTTCAACTGCTTGTTAAGGCTGTTATGAGAACAACCTAAGTGACGAGGATGTTTGTATACATAAATTTCGCCAACTATGATTTAATTTTTTTACCTGTTCCTCGATTTATTACGTATTAGTAATCTGTTCAAATTAAAGATGAACCAATTTTTGGATTATAATGTAAAATTTTCAAAGTTTCTAACATTGTTTGCCTAATGACGGATTCACGATGTTTCAGCAAAGAATAATTAAATTAAAAAAAAACATGCACTACAGAGAGAGATTAAAGCGAGAAAAGACTAGGTTCAGAGTTTACAATATTACGAGGTAACGATTGTCATCAGTATCGTTAAGTCTTTCCTAGTATTATAATTCCTGAGCATATCTTATCCCTTTATATTTTAAAATACTAGTAACTAAGAGCTCTCAGTTTAAAAAATGAAGTCATCAAATAATAACAAACTGCTTCTCTTACTGCAAGTATTTGCAGAATATAAGAAGTTTGTAAATTCAACTACTGATTACATTACACTATAATTCGACTAATTTACTCACCAAATATCCGAGTGGATGCTTCAAAAAAATAAAACAAAGCCATTAAAATAAGTTCTTGAAAGAAATATTACATTAACAAGGTAAAATTAATAAGCGGTGTTGTAATACACTACAAACAATTTATCACTTATACTATGTAAGATGACTAATGTATTACATAAACAGATTACTCTGATTCTAAAATGTCTTATGCTGCATATAAGCCTCTTATGTGAAATACAATATCAGAAAACAATTGCAACGACCAAGTCAGTATTTGGAAAACGTATTTAAACAAACAAAGATAGCAGTCAAACCATTGCACTAATCATCAATTGAAGACCTCTGCGGAAAATAATGATAACCTTCCTCTATAAAGTGCTCAGATATGACGACTTGTATGTTTGAAAAATAGTTTCTATTACATGTTGTAATATTTATATTTGCCATCTCTCTGCAGACTGATGTACTACATGAAGAAAATGAAACATTCTGTCGGATGTGATTGTTTGCACCAAATACATTAAAAACACAAAAGTTGAGGGTTATCAATACTTACCCCTGAGGTCTTCAATTGTATTTGCAGTTATTGTATTTCTTGCGTTAGCAATTTTATTATTAGATATGAGGGCCTCCTGCCTTGCAAAATACTCCTGTTGTTTGCACGTCAGACCCAAACGTGTTTCAAATGTTTAAATGGTTGTAAATATAAGGGACTTAAATACTTCGGTCATCAGTTCCTATGCTTAAAAACTACTTAAACGAACTTATGCTAAGAACAACACACACACCGAACCCCGAGGGAGAACTCGATCTTCCCAGGGCGAGCACCCACGCGCTCCGCAGCAAGGCGCCTTAGAGCGCTCGGACACTCCACCGCCGCCAAACGTCTTTAAGTGCAACTGCATCTTCATCAGGGGATTTACTTTATTTAACACTGTCAAATATAAGCATATCTAAGTAACAACGTATAAAGAGAGTACGAACTTGTTTTGATTTTTACCTCGCTTCCACATTATAAGTTTGCTCTGCATTATTTTTATATTCTCATATGCTAGTTATTTGGGCATGTCTAACCCAATGACGTTATACAACATTTTCTTGGCGAGTTAACATGGTGCGTGATACAGAAAAAGATAATTTTGTTTTATAGAGACAGTGCACGCACTAATTTTCTATCTCTTCATTGTTTACATTGATAATTTCGCATAGTTGGTCTTATACAGTACAAAGATATAGTATACACATTCCTCATACTATTAATATACAATGTATTTCCTGTAAACTGTATGTGACTGTATCAACAAAAGGACCTAAGTATATCCCGAAAAGATAGGAAAATTTCTAAAGTAGCCTGTGTTCTTCACGGGGTTCACGGAGCTTCCACACAGGATTTCATCAAAATCAGTTAATCGCTTTACTCGCAGGAACGTAATAGAGAGGGTTATTTCCTCATGTATCATAATGGTAGTGTTGTGTACTGTGATGGTAGCAAAGACTACAACACAACTCTGATATGAAGTTGACACCACCAGTCCGTAGTTTTCACAAGATGCTGCACCTTACGAACACTTACAACGTGCGTCAAATCTCATTAGCTGAAGCGTAGTGAAATAGTCGGTGCATACAACATGTAAGAAAGTGCACTGACTCATCAGTGTGCTTCCTTCCAGCGACACAGGACACAGTTCTATGCCGCAAAGACTAGACCTTACCTTGCTACAACGCCTAATGACTTGCTCACGAACTGAAAAAATATCTCGCCGAAATTCAAGGCACTTGGGTGTGTATTTTCCAAGATTTTGACTTCAATTGTTACATTCTAGAACGATTGTACTTCTACGACGATCAAAGTTGAGTATTTATTTGATTCTAATAAATTGTCACATTGTTACTGATGTCTTCAATCCTGACATTGGTTTCATGCATCTCTCCACACTAACATGTTCTATGAAAGCCTCGGCATTTATGAATAAAAACGACAACCTACATTCATTTGAACCTAGATACTATATTCTTCCCTCGGTCTCCCTACGTAATTTTTACCCCGCCCTTTTCCCTACAGTGCTACAATGACGATTCGTCATGTTCAGAATGTATCGCACCAGTAGGTCCCTCCTCTTAGTCAAGACATGCCAGAAATATCATTTCTCTCGAAATCTGTTCAGCACCTACTCATTACTTACTCGATCTTCCCATTTAATATACAGCATACGTTTTAGTAAGCACCATATTTCAGATGCTTCTATCATCTTCCTGCCTGAGAACTCCTTATGGTCCACGTTTCGCTCCCGTACCAGACAAATGCATTAAGAAAGGACTTCCCAAGATTTACATTAATTTTACAAGTCAACAAATTCCGCTTATTCGGAAATGCTTTTCTTCGCGTAGCAATTGTGCATTTTAAATCTTCTTTAAATCTTCACCAAGTGTTATTTTGCTAACCAAATAAAAAAAAAGTATCCACTACTTTTCTTTGGCCACATTTCATTACCCTTGTTTTACTGTTGTTAATATTCGTCTTATAACCTCCTTTCAAGAGACTGTGTATGCGGTTCAATTCTTCTTCCAGGTCCTCTGCTGCCTCTGAAAGAATTACTTCATTGGCAAACTGCAAAGATTTTATTCTTCTCCCTGGACTTAAATTCCTTCTCGATATGTTACCTTCCATTCCTTTATGGCTGGCTCAATGTACAGATTCAATAACATTGGAGAAAGGCTAAACTCCCTTCCCAACCACTGCGACTCCTTCATGCCCTTTGACTCTTATAACTGCTTTCTGGTTTCTCCAAATGTTGAGTATAACTTTTCATTCGCTAAACTATACTCATGCTCCCTCCAGAATTTGAAAGAGCATATTCCAATGTTGTAAAAATTTACTCCGAACCCCCAAAAGTAAAAATAGGTATAATTTTCCTGAAGTTTTCTTCTAAGGTAAGTTGTATATTTTTGTCGACGTTACAGCGTTCAATGAATGAAATAAATCGCTTCATTGTACTAGGTTTAGATGGAATACCCGGGTTCGAATCCCAGCCAGGCACAAATTTTCATTTGCCTCACATGTTCAAACATTTCTCCTAAATCGAAAATGATTGTTCTCCCAAGATGGATTCTACCAGTTTTTCGTCTGTATGTAAATAATTGTCATATGTTACTAATTTATGAGAATTTTCATTTAAAGTGTACCGATGCACACCTGACTAATAACATCCCCATAACACTGACAAATAGGTATGATGTCTTGTTCTGTAGTTGTTGGAAAAACTTGTGGAATCCGACCTGGGGGAAGATCAATTTGAATATAGTAGAAATGTGGGAACACGGGAGGCAATTCTCACTACACGACTTATCTTAGAAGATAGGCTAAGGAAAGAAAAACCTACGTTTTTAGCGTTTGTAGATTTGGAGAAAGCTTTTGACAATGTCGACTGGAGTACACTCTTTCAAATTCTGAAGGTAGCAGGGGTAAAATATGGGGAGCGAAGACTTATAGTCAACCTATACAAAAACCATACAGCGATTATTAGAATCGAAGGGCAAGAAAGGGAGGCAGAGGTTGGGAATGGAGTAAGAGAGGGTTGTAGCCTTTCCCCAATGTTGTTCAATCTGTACATTGAGCAGGCAGTGAAGGAATGGAAGGAGACATTTGGAGAGGGCATTAATGTGCAGGGAGAAGAAATAAAAACTTTGCGGTTTGCCGATGACATAGTAATTCTGTCAGACACCGCAAAAGAACTAGAGGAGCAATTGAATGGGATGGACAGTGTCTGGAAAGGAAGATATAAGATGAACATTAACAAGAGTGAAATGAAGGTAATGGAATGCAATGTCAGAAAATCAGGCGATGCTGAAGGAATTAGATTAGGTAATGAGACAATGAAATTAGTAGATGAATTTTCTTATTTGGGTAGCAAGATAATTTCTGATGGCCGAAGGAAAGAAGATATAAAATTTAGAATGGCTATGGGAAGAAAAGCGTTTCTAAAGAAGCGAAACGTGTTAACATCCATTATTAATTTAAATGTTAGGAAGTCCTTTCTGAAAGCATTTGTCTGGAGTGTAGCATTGTATGGGAGTGAAACGCGGACGATTAGGAGTTCAAATAAAAAGATGACATAAGCCTTTGAAATGTGGTGCTACAGACGAATGATGAAAATTAAATGGATAGATCACGTAACTAATGAGGAGGTGCTTAACCGAATCGGGGAGAAAAGGAGTTTCTGGCATATCCTGACTAAGAGAAGGGATAGATTGGTGGGACACATTCTGAGACATCAAGGAATTGTCAACTTAGCATTAGGAGGAAGCGTGTGGGGTAAAAAGTCGTAGAGTGAGACCAAGGGACGGATATAGTAAGCAGATTCAAAAGGATGTAGGTTGTCGAACGTATTCTCAGATGAAGAGACTTGCACAGGACAGGGTAGCGTGGAGAGCTGCATCAAACCAGTCTAGGGACTGAAGACCACAACAACAATTGTTCCAACTCAGAAACAATGCTTTAATGTCTGCATATGCAGACAACTAAAGCTGGTACACCGCGACAAAGTCAAGACACCGAGTATCTACGAGGTGCGTCCAGAAAGTAAGTTCCGTTTGGTAATGAAATGAAATTGTACACTGATACAGAAGAAATTTTTATTACACAAAATTCTACAACTCTTGAACTACTTTTCCACATAACTGCCGAAATTTTGTAGACACTTGTCATAGCGTGCCACAAGTTTTTGCATGCATCCTTCACAGAAGGTTGCCGCCTGTGTATTCAACCATGTGGTAACAGCTCTTTATCATCGTTGAAGTGTTGACCACCAAGGGCAGATTTTAGGTGTAAGAAGAGATGAAAGTCGCTAGGAGAGAGGTCCGAGATGTATGGAGGATGATCAAACAGGTCCCATTGAAATTTCCGTAAGAATTGTTTGGTCACATTCGGTGTGTGATGTCAGGCATTATCGTGAAAAAAAATCTTTTGACAGTAATCCTTTTCTTACACCTAAAATCTGTCCTTGGTGGACAACACTTCAACGATGATGACGAGCTTAAAGAAGATTGTAACGATACACTGAAATTTTTATTTTTTGTTTATATTTTATGAGCGATACTTATCGCCTCCGGTTCCCTCTGACTCGCAATGCAAGTAATTTAATTTCGTTCGTCATTTTTTACTCCCAAACAAGCGAGAAGACGGAACCGAGATAGTCTTACTCACTCTCTTGTCTATGTTCGTTCTGTACGGACGTCTTCCATCCGTGTATCCATTCAATGTAAGTGATGCAAGTTGTAAAAATATATTACTTAAATTTAAAATCATCTCCTCTCTTTGGCTTTTATTTAAATGAATCCCTCCACGTCAAATACTTATTTTCTATTGTTTTCAGTTCCTTCCCCTCCGTAATAGTTTAATGTTCAGACACCATTACAATCGCTTCGAATTGTCTGCAAAATTTCAATCAATCAATCATCCTTATACATTACTTTGCTTGAATTTAGAACCTGCAGTCATTTCTTTTTGTAATTTCACCAAGTCCGATAATTTTTTTTAATTATTTTATCATTACCAGTAACTTCATGTTCCACCCACGGTCACACAACAATGAAAAGCCAAGTGAACAGTCTGAACAATGATCTCTTACGGAAAGTATCTCGAACGTTCACTTATTAAATAAGACATAAAAGTTATCATTTCCAGCTTCTACAATACGAAGTGCAGGATCCAGGTACATGCTTTCCGTAAGTTTTATAACGTGCTGTTGCTGGTATGGTGTCCAACTTTAATATGCAATCCGCGGTTTATTTACTTTAATGTTCATTTTGTGCTGTACTTTAACTTATATCAAGTTCAAACATTTGGTACCATCAATTCTTTGTCCTAAAAAATATAATCGCAGAATCTACTTTTAACAATTATGGCATCATACGAAGCAAGGGCAACGTTATAAGATGTTACCACATGGTTGAATACACAGGCGGCAACATTCTATTAAAATGGCACACAAAACCTTGTTCCATGCCAATTGTCTACAAAATTTTGGAAGCTATGTAGAAAAGTAGTTTAACAGTTGGAGATTTTTTGTACAATCAGTATTTTTTCTGAAACTTCCTGGCAGATTAAAATTGTGTGCCGGAACCGGGACTCGAACCTGGGACCTTTGCCTTTCGCGGGCAAGCGCACTACCGACTGTGCTATCCCGACACGACTCACGATGCCGCCTCACAAATTTACTTCCGCCAGTACCTCGCCTCCTACTTTCCAAACTTCACAGAAGCTCTCCTGCAAACACGCAAGACTAGCACTCCTGGAAGAAAGGATATGGTGGAGACATGGCTTAGCCACAGCCTAAGGGATGTTTCCAGAATGAAACTTCACTCTGCAGCGGAGTGTGCGCTGATATGAAACTTCCTGGCAGATTAAAATTGTGTGCCGGAACCGGGACTCGAACCTTGCCCGCGAAAGGCAAAGGTCCCAGGTTCGAGTCCCGGTTCCGGCACACAATTTTAATCTGCCAGGAAGTTTCATAAGAGCGCACACTCCGCTGCAGAGTGAAGTTTCATTCTGGAGTATTTTTTCTGTATTTGTACCCGTTCGTTTTATATAAGCAAACGGAACTTACTTTCTGGACGCGCCTCGTATAACAACGACAAGTTTATAATTGCCCCAAGGAGACGGACGACATTCCGTGGTGAAATAACCTTCCCCTAGTCCGTAAGGCGAAGCGTCTGTTTCGGAGCTCGTCGCGTGTGTCGGAGCCCCTGCGGCGTAGGCAACCTCGCGGCACGTCGCGCTTTAAAGAGTGCGGCGCGGCGCGGCAGCCCCACCATTCGTTAATAAGTTTCTCCCCCGCAAGTTGCGTCCGCGGCAGCCAAGTTTCCGGGCGCTTCCTCCCCCTCCCCTCCCGCAACTAATTTATGTCCCCTGGCGAATGTTCCTCCCGCCGACTTTTCTGTGCCGGCGCGCTTCCATCTCTTTCGGCTCCAATCAAATGCTGCTTCAAAAGAGAAGTAAAGACACGGCCCCGGGTCCGGCGAAAAGCGTTGCGGCTCTCTTCGCCAGCCGTTCGCGCTGCCAGGGGGGCCAAAGTTGCAGAAGAAGGGGAGAAGGGCGGACAGCCCGAAAGCGCCGCTAGCCCATCTTGGGGTCGGCCACGTTAGTGGCCTGAGGACACGGCCAATTTCGCGAACGAGAAACCGGCCAACATTTCTCAATATTGGCGTCTTATCACGCACCAACGGAGCTGTGCTTCAAATGGAGCGCAGGACCTGCAGATGAGACGCTACATGTTGTTCTTAACGAACAAAATCGAATTCTGTTAATTTCAAGATGCAACGATAGGGCCATTTCTGTTTACAGTGCATATCAATTATACACTACAGTGCTTTTTTTTTATTCATCTGTAGAATCACATATCACCTACACCAGAGCTGGGCACAAATCGGCTCAGTGATTAGTGCTCAGGCTCAGGCCGGAAAAAGAGCAGCGTTCGTTTGGCCGGTAGTTATCCTAGTTGCCGCTAGACGTCTGCATGCTTGCTGGCGCACGTAGTTCCGTGAGAGTCCGGTATTAAACAAAACACTGTGAAAAAATGTTCAAATGTTTGTAGAGTCTATGGGACTTAACTACGGGGTCATCAGTCCCTAAACTTATGAACTACTTATGAACTAGCTACAACTAAGGACGGCACAAATATCCATGCCCGAGGGGGGATTCGAACCCCCGGCCGTAGTGGCCGTGAAGACAGTGACTGAAGCGCCTCAGTCCCCTCGGCCACCGCGGCCGGCCAAAGCACTGTGATTAAGTTACCTCGTAAGTAGGTAGAGCATTATAATACATACCTCTACTTTACTTCCTTCTTCGCGTAGATTATTAAGAAGATTAAGTCGCATTTCACCTTCTACACTTCCATACTGGTTGAAGTGATGTGTTCTATAGTGGCGTTCTAAATTGTACTTTTTTATGCCTAGTATTTTACTACATACGAAACATTTTGCTCGTCCTTCGCTTTCAGTGAACAAGTAATCACACTCCCAACTAGAGTTGAACTGGAAAATAGAACGCCGCTTTACCGCGCTGATTTGACTAGCCATTTCAACTCCACAGCTTACTGTACCATAACGTAATATCATAGATTATAACGAAAACCCTGAAGTACAAAATTGTAACTAACAGATGGCACTGTTACGGTGTCTTCTCAAACAAAACAAAAATCGCTCTTATAAGATATTTGCTGGCTCGACTGCACGTGCTGGACGTTTTAGAGAAGAGTTTCCAGTATTATTCTTATAAGTTACTTACTTATAAACATAATAGCATTTTTCAGGAGATACCCCTAGCAGTGGAATCTGTTCATTCGAGTTGGATACTAAAGAGTTTGCACTATTATCTTTATAATAGTTATCTTCCTGAAGAGGTCCTTCATTGGACCAAAGACGTAGAAGCCACAATCTATCATGTAGAATTTGATATTCTTGCTTGGTCTTTTCTACACTCATGCTCATAAATTAAGGTTAATGCTGATACATAGTGAAACAACGCTGTGGTGGGCGGTTTGTGGGTTTAAATCATCTTTGGGTATGACCATGTAGTGCATTTGACCTGCGGTGGCGCTGGAAGCAGTCCACATACGCAAAGGTGTGTTGGTGCATGTTTGAGTACGGTGGAGCGAGTAAGTGTACAGAAGTATTCAGACGTGCTAATGGTGGCTGTGTGTTGAAAATGGCTCAAAGAACACATATTGATGAGTGATGACGTTGTGAGGGGTAGAATACTATGATGACTGGAGGCTGGTCAAACACAACAGGTCGTAGCATGGGCCCTCCATATCCTGTTCCAGCAGACAGGAAACGTATCCAGGCGCTACGGCACGAACGTCCACAGTGTACAACAACACAAGAAAACCGATATCCAGCATCAGTGCCCGCAGACGGCCACTGAGTACTGCAGTTAGCCTTGCTCGAGACAATGCCGCAGCCACTGGAACATTTGTCTCCAGACACACAGTCTACAGACGACTGGACATGGATTTTCCGCCCGGAGGCCTGCAAAGTGCAATCCACTGTCCCATGATCACAGGAGAGCCCGTAAAGCCTGGTGTCAAGAACTCAGTACATGGTCATTGGAGCAGTATTCCCAGGTTATGTTCACAGACGAGTCCAGGTACAGACTGAACAGTGATTCTCGCCGGGTTTTCATCTGGCGTGAACCAGGAACCAGATGTCAACCCCATAAAGTTTTTGAAAGGGACCTATATGGAGCCGGCCGCGGTGGCCGAGGGGACTGAGGCGCTCCAGTCTCGGTCTGCACGGCCACTACGGTGGGGGGGGGGGTTCGAATCCCCCCTCGGGCATGGATATTTGTGCCGTCCTAGTTCGTAAGTAGTTGATAAGTAGTTTGTAAGTTTAGGGACTGATGACGCCGTAGTTAAGTCCCATAGACTATACCAACATTTGAACATTTGAACCTATATTGAGGTAGTGGTTTGATGATGTGGGCTGGGATTGTGATTGGTGTGCGTACGCCGCTGTATGTCTTCGACAGAGTAACTGTAACAGGTCAGGTGTATCGAGATGTCATTTTTCAACAGTATGTCTGCCTTTTCAGGCCTGCAGTGGTCCCATCTTCCTCGTGATGGATGATAACGCATGGCCCCACTCAGCTCCAACCGTGGAGGAATACCTTTAAACAGAAGATATCAGACAAATGGTGTGGTCTGCCTGTTCTCCAGACCTAAACCCCATCGAACATGTCTGGGACGCTCTCATTAGACGTATCGCTGCACGTATTTAAACGCCTAGAACACTTTAGGAGCTCAAACAGGCACTGGTCCAATAATGGGAAACTATACCCCAGCAGCTGCTCGACCAGATGATCCAGAGTACGCCAACCCGTTGTGCGGCCTGTGTACGTGTGCATGGTGATCATATCCCATATTGATGTCGGGGTACATGCACAGGCATCAGTAGTGTTTTATAGCACATGTGTTTCGGGCCGGTTTTCTCTACTTATCACCGATTCCATGGACTTACAGATCTGTGTCTTGTGTATTCCCTATGTGCTTATGCTATTAGCGCCAGTTTTGTATAGTGCCACGTTGTGTGGCCCTACAATCTGCAATTATCCTCAACTTATGAGCATGGGTGTATTTCATGGATTTTCGAAGTATCCTAAGTGTAGTAATGAAGCTGTTGCTGTTCACGGTACAACCATGTACCAGAAAATCTATGAGAATGACTACCGTCTGCTTAAAAAAAATCTGTCACCGTGAGTTTTTTCCTGATCGCGGACTTTTGAACATTTTGTGTTGCAGAAGAGATGTGTCTTGTACAAGACTTAATCTTTATCCTACGGATAATAGGAAAATTGGAGAACCGATCCTACTGCTGTACAAATAAGATGGTTGCAAGCGTTGTCAGGATGGAAGGCAAAGCGGTAAAGGCTTGTGGGCGACTTCGGAAGGGGTGACTGATTGATAAATAAAAGATAGGATTCAAGTTAATATGGGCTGAAAGTACTGGATACATAGCAGTACTCGTCCTGAGGTCGGATGCAATGAATGAGTGCCAGTCTAAGTTAGTGGATTACAAAATGGAAATGGTAACGATTACGGATCATACAGTTGGTGGATGATGCCGAACAGCCGCTAGGCGGGAGCGGACGGCATGCGGCCGTTCGCCAAGCACCGAGGCTGGACCTGTTCTGCACGAAAACTCAAACGGAAGAGAGCGAAGGAACTGATTCTCGCACCTCTGAGTCCTCAAGCAGTAGCACACGTGATCAAACGTGGGTGTCTGCTATTGTCACCACAGTAGCATGGAAACGTCAGTAGTTTCAGCACGGACGCCAGAAGGGTGGCGTGAGTTTAGAATCAGCAATCAATACTGATTCTGGCCGGCTCTGTCCTGCAAGGTGGACAGCCTTGGTCACGTTGTCAAGGCGTATGTGGCAGTGGAAGAACACTTCCAAAACTTAGGCAAGTTTTGAAATAAAATTTTTGAATATTTTTCCTAAACTATTTTAGACTAGCTGGTTATCCTGTACAATGTGATGCCACTTCTGCGACTGACTATTGGATCATTATAAGCAAATACACATGTTTCATTGTCTGTGAACAGGTAACAGAAAAGCCAGGCTTCGCTAGGTATAAATGCTCCCAACAGCTCATAATAGACTTCAAATCACTTGTCACCTGTCTCGGTACCCACTTGTCACACACTTGTCACATACTAAGTTCTTCACCGTCTCATTAACAGCTTTGTCCAGTTGTAATTGTGATTCGTAAGTCGGCACGAATAATGCGTCCAGTCGCTGGAGATTACGTCAGCGGCCGCAACCACGGCCCTCTCACTTGTGTGGGTTCTCTTCAGTGCTGGTTTCTCCTTTAAACTTCTCCATCTCTGCACAATTTCTCTTGCCATTCTTGCTATCTGTATTGATATTTTTCAGCCTCCTGTGAATGTTATCGAGACGGCACCCTTCCTTTATCAAGAATTCCATGACTGAACGCTGTTTTATTTTCGAATCCATGTCCTTTTCCTATAAAAAGAGATATTACGGGACACCAGTAACTGGGAAGAGCTATTCTACTTAGATTTGAAATTTGAGCCGCATACATAAACAAGTCACGCCCATCGTTGCTGTACTTTTGCAAAAGCCCTCATATTTTCGATTAGGTATGAAAATTCAAGAGCGCTGTCAGCTTCTTCATTTTTTGTTATATATATATATATATATATATATATATATATATATATATATATATATATATATATATATATATTTTAATAGTCTATGGGACTTAACTACGGGGGCCGGCCGCGGTGGCCGAGGTGACTGAGGCGCTTCAGTCACGGTCTGCAAGGCCACTACGGTCGGGGATTCGAATCCCCCCTCGGGCATGGATATTTGTGCCGTCCTTAGTCTTAGCTAGTTCATAAGTAGTTTGTAAGCTTAGGGACTGATGACCCCGTAGTTAAGTCCCATAAGTTGAACAAACATTTGAACATTCGAACATTTAACTACGGGGTCATCAGTCCCTTACAAACTACTTATCAACTACCTTATGCTAAGGACGGCACAAATATCCATGCCCGAGGGGGGATTCGAACCCCCGACTGTAGTGGCCGTGCAGACCGTGACTGGAGCGCCTCAGTCCCCTCGGCCACCGCGGCCCGCATTCTTCATTATTATGGGCGAGTCCTTTTGTTGACTTCTTATGAAAAACGTGTCAAATTCAACTACTACATAATTCATTTCCTCGATGAAAAATCAAGTGAGCTTTCTATAAGCAATCAGTAACTTAAAAGTAATGGTTACTGAGAAACAAAAATGGGGTGCGTTGCATGTGATAAGTTATGGAGCATAGACATTAACACTGCTTCGGTATGTCAAACTATATTAGAAAAATACGCAGAAAGTCAGAAACATATCACTAAAGCTAGACTTTTAGGCCAGGAGCTATTTGTCTATTGTAAGTGCTTCTGCGTTGTTAAACCATTAGTTCAAAGTAGAAGATTTTAACTGAATTCGTTTGTAACTGATCTAGGTGGTCAGAGTATTGGAACATACGCAGAAGATGCTAAACCTATTTCTCTAGATTCGGAGATTTTAGAAAAAGTTACTTGCGGGCGGACAAAGACGACATTCATCGTTTTGCATATATCTCCAAGAAAATAAGTTTACTACTAGATCATACGTTTTACGTACGGAACGATATTGACGATGTTTTTATGATATTATCCTGTAAGTAAAGGAACAGCGCTACAACTCTATCTCGCGAATGCAGGATCGAAAAAACTCATGTATGGTCTCTGAATTCTGTCCACTGGTGAAATTTTCGTGATCTGAAAATTTATCCCATTCTCGCTTCATTGTCGAGATACTGGAAAACTGTGAAACTATGTGAAGTGCTCCCTGGCGATAAACCATTGAGTTTCCGAAAAAAAAAAGTTTCTTCAAAAATGCGTCTTTCTCACGTGGAATGTGAATATGGAATGAAAATTACGGGTTACCATTTTGAAAAATGAACTTAACCTTGAAAACAGTGTTCAGTCTCATTTCGAGATAACTATTCTATGACCCTGTCGAAACAATTTTTACTAGGTACTTTCATTGCAGAATCTGGCTAGTCCAGAGATATCAGTCTCATTTCGAGATAATCATTCTATGACCACGTCGAAACAATTTTTAAAAGGGACTTTCTTTGCAGAATATTGCCAATCCAGAGATATCAGTTGGTATAGAGTGAAAAGTGACACCATGTAGTGCACACTTTGGAACTTCGTTGATTTTAATTACGGGTGCATGATGTCGTCGAAGCAAGTGTCACTCGGAATAGAATCGGTACAGAGGAAGCCTATTTTTGTAACAAGTGTGTACCATAGTTGTAAATAATTGGCTCTCTTTTCGAATAAGAATAAGCATTCCACTTAGAACTGCTTAATCTTTCTATAAATAAACATTTGTATGAATAGACACTATAACTGTCGCACTGATTCATAAAACAGTTTGTCAACAAAACACCACAAATTTTATAAAGTTAAGAGAATGTAGCTACGCTATCGCAGCCTCCGCCCACGGAACTTTGAAGGGTTGTAGCTCCCAAACAGTGATAGGAATGTAGTTTAAATTGATTTGGACGCAGCTAGTTGAAACGAATCCAATACACGAAAGAAAAAAAACTATTGTTCCATTTAAAAATTATATCTTTGTGGTGTAACTCTTTGGAAAATGATGCAATAAACTATGTTCATAACTCCGCAGAAAGTGTAACATTTCTTGTGTTGACCTACCGCATAAAAATTTCCCGTCACCTATTATAAAATAATGTGTTTGCCTCTATTACTTATAAAATAACACACTTAGTGAAACACCCTGTATATAAATATCCTTGCGGATAACATCGGAAGCTCACTGAAGCTTTTTGCAGATGACGCTGTAGTATATAGAGAGGTTGTAAGAATGGAAAATTGTATGAAATGCAGGGGGATTTGTATCGAATTGACGTATGGTGCAGGGAATAGCAATTGAATCTCAATGTAGACAAGTGTAATGTGCTGAGAATACATAGAAAGAAACATCCTGTATCATTTAACTACACTATAGCGGGTCAGCAAGTGGAAGAAGTTAATTCCATAAATTATCTTGGAGTAGACATTAAGAGTGATTTAAAATGGAACGACCATATAAAATCAATCGTCGGTAAAGCAGATGACAGACTTAGATTCTTTGGAAGAATCCTAAGGAAATGCAGTCCGAAAATCAAAGGAAGAAGGTTACAGTACATTTGTTCGTCTACAGCTTGAATATTGCTCACCGATGTGGGATACGTACGAGGGTTGATAGAGGAAGTAGAAAAGATCCAACGGAGAGCAGCTCGCTTCGTTACAGGATCATTTAGTAATCGTAAAAGCGTTACGGAGATGATCGATAAACTCCAGTAGAAGACTCTGCAGGAGAAATACTCTGTCGCGCATTACAGGCTTTTGTCGAAGTTTCCAGAACATACCTTTACCGAGGAGTCTAGCAGTATATTGCTCCCTCCTACGTATAATGTTCAAATGTTTGTAAAGCTTATGGGACTTAACTACGGGGTCATCAGTCCCTAAACTTACAAACTACTTATGAACTAGCTACAACTAAGGACGGCACAAATATCCATGCACAAGGGGGGATTCGAACCCCTGACCGTAGTGGCCGTGCAGACCGTGACTGGAGCGCCTCAGTCCCCTCGGCCACCGAGGCCGGCCTCCTACGTATATCTCACGAAGAGATCATGAAGATAAAATCAGACAAACATGAATTTAGGCACTGCGTTCGTTCCATATACCGGCGCACTCTCGGGGAAGATCGCCCGCGTTTTGAAAAAACACCAGGTTGGAACTGTTTTTTGTCCGCCGAATAAAATTCGTGCACTGGTGGGGAGCGCCAAAGATGATCTCGGTTTGAGGAAGGCCGGCGTGTACCAGATTCCGTGTCAGTGTGGAAAGTCATATATTGAACAGACGATGCGTACCGTCGAGGATCGATGCGTTGAACACCAGAGGCACACACGATTGATGTATCCGAGCAAGTCGGCGGTCGCTGAACATTGTTTGTCGGAGGATCATGCGATGGACTATGAAGGCACTAGGATTCTGGTACAGACGTCGAGATACTGGGACTGCGTCGTTAGAGAGGCCATTGAAATTCGCACAAGTGACGACCTCATAAACCGTGACTGTGGCTATAATCTTAGCGAAGCTTGGGAACCAGCGATTGGGTTAATTAAGAGTAAATCTAGCAAACGTAACGAAGTGACGACGCCATCTCAGACGCCGGCGCAATCTGTTCCACTGCGCGGCCGCGGCGCGGGGCGCGGGGCGCGGACCGCGGAGGGGTCGCTCCGCGGGCCGAGGGTATTTAAATCGCCCGCTACCGGGCTAGAACGCAGTTCCCTTCGAGCAGCCGTAGCGTGCGGATCTCCGTGCCGGCGCGTTTCCAGGAGCTCAGTCCGTCAGTTCACCTGATGATGGCGACATGTATGATCGCCGAAATATTGTGCCCGTTGGACACTATAGACCGGCAGTACACCCGCGGATATTTTGATTAAGAATAATAGTAAACTCAGTACCCTCCAACGAGCAAGAATAGCCGTGTGATTAACGGCATCGCGTTTCGCTGTCAGAGGTAGTGGGCTCGAGACCGACTGAAAGCAATTTTCTTTAAAAACCCAATATTGTTTTTAACATATTTGAGTACAACGAAGACTTTTGTATTGTTCCTTGTCACATATCTTTGGACGTTATAGCAAATGTGTCGCGATTTTGAGGGTAAATGACATTTATACTCTTCGTTGTAATAAATATTTAACTGTTTGAACAGATGTGGGGGAGAGCAAGCTTTGCGTATGGGTAACGTTAGGAGGGGGTGCTGCTTACAGTGTCACTTGACTCGAAGGTTGCTTGCCTCTTCATTGTAACAGATTCATTTCGTTACAATCACTTAACTGTTGTTATTGTGGTCTTCAGTCCGGAGACGGGTTTGATGTAGCTCTCCACAATACCCTATCCTGAGTAAGCCTCTTCAACTCCACACAAGAACGGCAACCTACATCTGTCTGAATCTGCTTAATGTATCCATCTCTTGGTCTTCCTCTGCGGTTTTTACCCCACACATTTCCCTCCAACGCTAAATTCTCAATTCCTTGATGTCTAAGATTGTGTCCTACCAATCCATCCCTTCTTTTAGTCAAGGTACGCCAGAAATTCCTTTTCTCCCCAATTCTGTTCAGAACCTCCTCATTAGTTACACGATCCACACCCTAATCTTCAGCATATCTTTCGTAGCACCACATTTCAAAAGCCTCTATCCTCTTCCTGTCCGCACTGTTTATCGGCCATGTTTCATTCCCATACAAGGCAACACTCCATACAAATGCCTTCAGAAAGGACTTCCTTAGGCTTAAATCAGTATTCGATGTTAACAATTTTTTTTCAAGGACGCTTTTCTTCCCATTGCCATTCAGCATTTTATATCCTCTGTACTGCGACCATCATTTGTTATTTTGCATACCCAAGTAACAAAACTCATCTACCTCCTTTAATGTTTCGTTACCTAATCTAATTCCTTCAGCATCACCTGATTTTCTTAGACTGCCCTCCATTACCCTAGTTTTGCTTTTGTTAATGTTCATCTTATATGTGCCTTTCAGCACACTGTCCATTCCGTTCAACTGCTATTCCAGGTCCTTTGCAGTGTCTGACAGAATTACTATGTCGTCGGCATAACGCAATATCTTTAATTTTTCACCCTGAACTTAAATTCCTTCTCCAAATTTCTCCTTGCTTTCCTTTATAGCTTGCTCAATGTACAAATTGAATAACATTCTGGAAAGACTACAACCCTGTCTTACTCCCTTCCCAATCACTGCATCCCTTTCATGCCCTTAAAATCTGATAACTGCTGTCTGGTTTTTGTACAAGTTGTAAATAACCTTACCCTCGCTATGTTTTACTCCTGCTTGCTTCAGAACTTTAAAGAGTTTATTCGAATCAAAATTTCAAATGCCTTCTCCAAATCTACAAAAGCTAGAAATGTAGGTTTGCCTTTTCTTAATTTATCTTCTAGGATAAGCTGTAAAGTGAGTATTGCCTCCCGTGTTCCTACTTTTCTCCTGAACCCAAACTGATCTTCCCCGATGACGGCTTTTACCAGCTTTTCCATCAGTTACTTACTGTGTTTTAATGTTCATGTGCATAGTCATATGTTCTTGGTGCTTACTAACAAAGAAAAACGAACAATGTTCAGTATCTTTTAGAAACAATTTAATCAGTTTTAGGCTTGGAACAAAAGTGTGAAATAAAGAAGCTTGGTAGGCCGACGCCTCATCTCGAGTTGAAGCAACCGCAAACAAGCCGGGGTAAGACATTCTGCAGATCCAGAATGAAACTTTCACTCTGCAACGAAGTGTGCGCTGATATGAAACTTCCTCGCAGATTAAAATTGGGTGCCGGAACCGGGACTCGAACCTGGGACCTTTGCCTTTCGCAGGCAAGTGCTCTACCGACTGAGCTATCCCGACACGACTCACGATGCCGCCTCACAACTTCACTTCCGCCAGTACCTCACCTCCTACTTTCCAAACTTCACAGAAAGCTCTCCTACGAACCTAGCAAGACCAGCACTCCCGGAAGAAAGGATATGGTGGAGACATGGCTTAGCCACAGCCTAAGGGATGTTTCCAGAACGGAACTTTCACTCTGCAGCGGAGTGTGCGCTGATATGAAACTTACTGGCAGATTAAAATTGGGTGCCGGAACCGAGACTCGAACCTGGGACCTTTAACTTTCGCGGGCACGCGCTCTACCGACTGAGCTATCACGACACGACTCACGATCCCGCCCCACAGCTTTACTTCCGCCTCCTACTTTCCAAACTTCACAGAAGTTCTCCTGAGAAAGTTGTGAGGCGGGATCGTGAGTCGTGCCGGTGTAACTCAGTCGATAGAGCGCTTGCCCGCGAAAGGCGGGTTGGAGTCCCGGTTCCGGCACGCAATTTAAATCTGCCAGGAAGTTTCAGTTAAATATTTGGTAAAACGAAGAGTATACATGTCATTTACCCTCAAAATCGCGACACATTTGCTAAAATGCATATTTTCGTGAGTCGTGTCGGGATAGCTCTGTCGATAGAGCGCTTGCCCGCGAAAGGCAAAGGTCCTAGGTTCTAGTCCCGGTTCCGGCACGCTATTTTAATCTGCCAGGAAGTTTCAAATCAGCGCACACTCCGCTGCAGAGTGAAAGTTTCATTCTGAAAACATCACTTAGGCTGTGTCTAAGCCATGTCTCCACCATATCCTTTCTTCCAGGAGTGCTAGTCTTGCTAGGTTCGCAGGAGAGTTTCTGTGAAGTTTGGAAAGTAGTAGGCGACGTTCAGTATCTTTTAGAAACAATTTAATCAGTTTTACGCTTGGAAAAAAGTGTGAATTAAGATTCTTGGTAGTCCGACGCCTATGCTCGAGTTGAAGCAAACGCAAACAAGCCGAGGTAAGATATTCTGCACATGTTTTAAAGAAAATAAACCGATGTGCTTTTCCTCTCCGACCGGGGGGGGGGGGGGGGCAGTGGTGTCACTATCAAGATCCGGCACTCAAAGAAGTGATCCCCCAGCACAGACAAATATATACAGACCGGAAACCTCTGTAAGGGCCCGGTCCTACGCTCAGGGGTGCGGGGAGGGAGGGTTTTCAGCAGTTCCGTAAGATGTCCCGTGATGGCGCTGCGGTCAGAAGCAGCTCTTTAAACTGGCTAGAGCAGGCAGCAGGTAGAGGCTGTCCCCACCACCACCACCTCCCCTCAAACGCCGGCACGCCGGACACAGCCGTGGCCTCATGGAAGGCGGCAAGAGCACTCCCCTCAGCCTCCCCTCCTCGCTACCCTCATAAGCGCCTCTAGTATCGTCTACCGGTACTAGGCTGGGGAACCGCCTGACACCTGCTGGCATCTTACGGAACTACGAAGGGAGCGTAGGACAGTGGCTTAGGGTGGGCTGCTTCTCTGTATATGTTACTCTGCGCCCCCAGTCATCTGAAGCAGCAGCCACCATTGTCCAGCCTTCCGGTAAACGTCAGTGGCGCGTCAACTTCTTGCGCCGCGAGTTCGTCGCCTTGTGTCAGGCAGCAGGTAGCAGCCAACTGCTTTGCCAGGAGCCCACCTCGCTGTTAAAGATCCGCCAGCCGCCAGCCGCAGCCACGCGCCCGCCTAGGGCGGAGGGCTTTCGCCGCAGAGTTGGGAAGTGCGCGTCAGCGTTTTACGGCTTCGGGGGTAGGCGGGAGATGCAGGGGGCGGCCCGCGAGGAGCTTCGCGGAAGCGCGGGCCTCAGATAGGCGAGCCAACATAAATAACCGGCAGCGCGGCGCGGCTGTATTCAATTATCGCGCAGTCTGACGCCGCCGCGAGTCAGCAGTATCTGAGGCGCCGCCATTAATCAACAGCGCGGTGTGGAGGCCTGTCAATGCCGCGAGCTCGGGGGAGGCCCCAAATGCTACACCCACACAGCTGGCCGGCTCCGTCGTACCCTTCCCTTTACACCTTCTTTCATTTCCGTGCGAGATACTCGAGGAAGGAAGGAAGCTTTGAGTTTAACGTCCCGTCGACAGCGTGATCATTAGAGACGGAACTTACGCTCGGAATATTTGGGTAAGGATGGGGAAGGAAATCGGCCGTGCCCTTTGAAAGGAACCATCCCGGCATATGCCTGGAGCGATTTAGGGAAATCACGGAAAACCTAAATCTGGATGGCCGGAGGCCGATTTGAACCACCGTCCTTCCGAATGCGAGTCCAGTGAGTTACCACTGCGCCACCTCGCTCGGTAGATACTCGACGTCGAGGACCTGTACGATCAAAAATTACAGGGATCAGTTACGATGGGCGTCTGAAAAATCAGTGCATTTATTATTTATTTATTTTGCTTTCGATATGCCACATGCCCTGCAGTACTAGACACATTCAAAACGAGAAACTAAATTAACATACAAATCTAACACAACGTTATTCATTATGAAATGAGTTGTACTTATTACAATGCTCATAAATTAAGAATTAACTCTTTCAGCCACACTTTTACAATAGGAACATAATTACCAATATTCACAGAATATATGACATCACCTGCGATTGGGCAAAGCTGAAAATGTGTACCCAGCCGGGATTCGAACCCGGGTCTCCTGCTTTCTAGGCAGTTGCGCTGACCCCTACACCACTGGGAACACAGTGATCACCGCACCTGCAAGGACTACCTAAGCACGCCTCACGTCAGATACAAGTTCCCAGCTTCGCCCTGCCCACAGTACTCAAACTCGTAGTTATGAAACTAATTCCTGTAAGAGTAAGGGCTTCAAACTTGCCCACCCCTCCCCACTAACGATAGGATCATTGCCCATCATCGGCATATATATATATATATATATATATATATATATATATATATATATATATATATATATATATATATATATATATATGTGTGTGTGTGTGTGTGTGTGTGTGTGTGTGTGTGTGTGTGTGTGTGGCGTCTGTCCCGAAAGAACAGACGTCACTTCTGATCCTGCAGTTGTTATTATTTCATATTCACAGAATATATGACATCAACTGCGATTGGGCAAAGCTGAAAATGTACTGTGGGCAGGGCGAAGCTGGGAATTTGTATCTGACGGGAGGCGTGCTTAGGTAGTCGTTGCAGGTGCGGTGATCACTGTGTCCCCAGTGGTGTAGGGGTCAGCGCAACTGCCTAGAAAGCAGGAGACCCGGGTTCGAATCCCGGCTGGGTACACATTTTCAGCTTTGCCCAATCGCAGTTGATGTCATATATTCTGTGAATATTAAGTAATAACAACTGCAGGATCAGAAGTGACGTCTGTTCAGACGCCACACACACACACACACACACACATATAATTACCAATGTCTGTTCATACCTGTACAATAGGAACATAATTATCAATGTCTGTTCATTGAAGCACCTGTTACAACTGAAATATCACAGACAATAGAAGAAACATAATATAGGTATTCAGGCTTTTAAGGACTGAGGTTGTCACTAACGCTAACCACCATGACTATTGCTATAAATAATACTAGGATGATTGTGAATGTTATTTATTAGACGAATCATCATTACAAACGTACAAAACTAACAAAAGCAAATTATTTTTTTTATGAAAATCTGCAAAACATGTTTTACCATTGCGTAAGCAAAGAGGCACTTTACATGTACTACACTGCCATACAGTACAGTACGCACGGGAGATATTTTAGTGCTACAATTGCAGCATCTTCTTGATGTGCTTCCTTCAGGTTGATGGCGACTGGATTCTAGACGAATTTCCTGCGGGACTGTAGGTTTGTGGCATTTTATAAATGCAGGTCCTGGAGATGAGGCCGCGGAATTACGGCTGCTGTTCACTGAATCCGGCCTGTGTTTGACATATGCTGGTGCCAGTAGGCCCCGATATACTTCTCTCCGGAGGAATCAGCTTGTCGAGGTCTGGACGTGAAGAGGACTGCAGTTCCCAGCCGCGGTGGAGTAGCCGAGCGGTCTAAAGCGTCTACGCTGCGGAGCGCGCGGTTGCTCGCCGTGGAGGTTCGAGTCCTTCCTGGGGCATGGGTGTGTGTGTTTGTCCTTAGGTTAGTTTACCTAGGTTTAAGTAGTTTGTAAGCTACGGGCTGATGACCACGCAGTTTGGTCCGATAGATTTACAAACATTTGAACATTTTTTTGAGCAGTTCCCAGTTTGCTTACATTCCCTTTGTAACTACTCAGTGGAAACACAAAAGTAACAGTACCTGCATGCCAACATAAATAAAGTAGGTCTATGAGAATACGTTCAATAAAATACATTATAGAAAACATGTTATGTACCCGTTGAATTGATGTTTTTATCAGACACTCGAGACAAGGTACGTTAGCGCTATATTCAATGCATCTGGTATGCACTATCATTCATGCAATGTACCCGGAATCTGTCATTTGTTTTGAAGCACAGTCCAAACGGACATACTAATTCAACCGTTTATCGCTAGATGGCGTGGAATAGAAGTACCGTGATCGAAAAGAGGTGGTTAGGAACACTAACCACCAAGACTGAAAGAGTTATAGGGAACACAAATTTGTCAAATTAATTTACAACTAAACGGAAACTCTTAAATTACAAAGCCAAGAAATGGCAGTGTCTGTAAGTCTATGCAGATCCTCCAGCGAACCGTCCCGAAAACCATGAATTTTACAATCAAATATGTGCTGCATCGTCTGTATTTCGCCGCAGTCACAGTGAGGATCGTCCACGTAGCCCCCCACTTGGCCATCAGCCCCCACTTGGCCATCAGCTCGTTGCACCGTCCAACACCGGTCCTCATTCTGTTTAATGCCAGGTTAAAACCAGGAACACCATCAGCCAGGTTCTTAATGAGGTGTCCATTGTGAACATTTGCTTGTTGCCATAGGTGGTTCCATTCTGTTACGGTGTTCCGATTGTTCGACGAGTGGTTCCAGAAGGGATTTCTAGAAATTAATCGTGGCGGGCCATGTGTATGGGAAGTGTGATGTCAGCAGCAATTTTTTTCCATTTCTCTTTGGACTGCATGTTGTCTGCGGAGTGACGGAGGTTCAATATTTGCCAGCACAGAGAGGCATGGTGTAGGAGTAGATCTCAACGTTCCAGTTATTGTTAGCAATGTGTCATTTAGGCGAACATCTACTTTGTTGATGTGCGAACTGTTAGCCTATACAGGTGCGCAATATTCTGCAACGCTGTAGATTAGAGCCATGGAGGAAGTGCGAAGTGTCGTAGCATTACTTCCCCAGGTAGAGCCTGCGAGTTTCTGAATGATATTGACTCTGCCTTTGAGTTTTTGGCTGACGTCATGCAGGTGTTCTTTGAATGTTAGGCTGCGGTCCAGTTTAACACTCAGGTATTTCGGTGCTCTTTCGTGTCTTACGTTCTGGCTTGCTGTATTTAAGCACAGCTTCCTTTCTGCTTGTTTGTTATTCAGATGCATCACTGTGATTACTGTTTTTAATGCATTAAGGTTCAGATGCCAGGTCCTGTAGTAGTTATGAAGCTGCACCAAATCAGAATTTAAGCCTGATTCTAATTGTTCGAATGACTCACCCTGCAGGGCAATGGCCACATCGTCGGCATATGCGAACTTCCGTGATTTGAGTTCCGGCATATCGGAGATGTACAAATTAAACAGTGAAGGAGCTAGCACAGAGCCTTGGGGGATTATTAAGTATGCGGGCTTTGCTTGTTTTTCCGTTAATATGTACTGTGTACTTCCTTGTGGATAGCATATTATAGTAGAGCTTTACTGACTTCTTACATTTGACTACTGTAGCAAGCTTATACAATAATCTCTTAAGCCAGACCGTGTCGTATGCAGCCGAGAGGTCTATAAATACTACACCACGTTCAATGTGCGTGGTTAGTGACAGGACTTGATCGCAGCAGCTCCTCTTCGACCTGAAACCGGCTTGCTCCACGGGTATTGCAGCAAAAATAAAAGCTATAACGTGTTTGGGGAAAATCATTTTTATTTTTCTACATAGTCACCTTTTTGACTTATACACTTCGTAATGGCTATCCTGTCGATGAGAGCGCTACTAAAGCTGAGTTACTGAACATAGCTTTTAGAAACTCAATTACCAAAGCAGACGAAACCAATATTCCAGATTTCGAATTGCGAACAGAGGCTGTAATGAGTAACGTAGAAGTATACATCATCGGAGTAGTGAAGCAACTTAAATCACTTAACAAGAGGGAGGCCGAGGGACGAATACAGTTATCAGATTCAAAAGGATGTAGGTTGCCCAACGTATTCTCAAATGAAGAGACTTGCACAAAACAGGTCTGCGGACTGAAGGCCACAACAACTACAACTGACAGCACTCTTGAATTTTCATACCTAATCAAAAATATGAGGGCCGTTACAAAAGTAAAGCAACGATGGGCGTGCCTTTGTTATGCATGCGGCTCAAATTTCACATGTTAGTAGAGTAGCTCTTCCCGGATACTGGTGTTCCGTACTTTCCCTTTTCTTGGGAAATGACGTGGATTCCAAACTGAAACAGCGTAAAGTCACTGAATTCTTTATAAAGCAAGATTGCCGTCTCGCTAACATCCACAGGAGGCTGAAAAATATCTATATAGACAGCACGAATGGCAAGAGAAGTTGTGTAGAGATGGATGGAGAAGTTTAAAGAAAGAGAAACCAGCATTGAAGAGAATGCACACAGGTGAGAGGGCCGTGGCTGAGGCCGCTGACATCAGTCGCCAGCGACTGGACGCATTATTCGTGCCGACCCACGAGTCACAGTTTGTGATCCTGCTGCGCAAGTGGACAAGGCCGTTAATGAGGCGGTGAAGCACTTAGTATCGAAACATCTGTGACAAGTGGGTACCGAGACAGGTGACAAGTGATTTGACTTCTGTTCTGAGCTGTTGGGGACAATTATAGCTAGCGAAGCCTGGGTTTTCTGTTACCTGGTCACAGAGAATGAAACATGTGTATTTGCTTACAATGATCCAATAGCCAGGCGTAGAAATGGCATCACAATGTAGAGGATGACCAGCTAGTCTAAAATAGTTTAGGCAAATAATTCAAAAATTTTATTTTTGGGAACAACCAAATTTATTTTTATACACACCTTTTAGACTTATAGACTTCGTAATGGCGATCCTGCCGATGACAGCGCTACTAAAGCTCATTTACTAAACATAGCTTTTCGAAACTCATTTACCAAAGGAGACGATATTCCAGATTTAGAATTACGAACAGAGACTGTAATGAGAAACGTAGAAGTAGATATCATCGGAGTAGTCCAGCAACTAATGTCACTTAACAAGAGCAAGCAAGTCTTCTGGTCCGGACGGTCTACCCATTAGATTTCTATTTGATTATGCTAAAGTGATAGCTCCTTACTTAACAACCATATACAACCGCTCGCTCAAAGAAGGATCTGTACCAAAAGATTGGAAAGTTGCACAGGTCACACCTATATTCAAGAAAGGCAATAGGAATCCTCACTAAACTACAGGCCTATTTTATTGACATCAATTTGCAGCAGAGTTTTGGAACCTATCCTGTGTTCAAATATTATGAATTATCGCGAACAGAATGATTTATTGACCCAAGGTCAATACAGATTTAGAAATTATCGTTCATGCGAAACACAACTAGCTCTTTATTCGCCCGAAGTGGTGGGTGCTATCGACAAAGGTTCGCAAATCGATTCCGTATTTCTTGATGTCCAGAAGGCTTTCGACACCGTACCTCACAAACGGCTTTTAATCAAATTGCGTGGTTATGGTATATCGCCTCAAATTTGCGATGGGATAGGGGATTTCCTCTCATGGAGGACACAGTTCGTAGTAATCCATGGTACGGCATCGACTAAAACAGAAGTGATATCGAGCGTTCCACAGGATAGTGTTATTGGTCCTCTGCTGTTCCTTATTTTCATAAACGATTTAGGGGAAAATCTAAGTAGCTCTCTTACGTAGTTTGCAGATGACACCGTCATTTACCGTCTAGTAAAATCATCTGAAGATCAAAACCAACAGCAGAACAATCTGAATAAGATATCATCATCGTGTAAAAATTGGCAATTGACTGTATATAATGAGAAGTGTGAAGTCGTCCACATGAGTACGAAAAGAAATCCGTTAAACTTTGTTTACAAGATGAATCAATCAAAAGTAAAGGCCTTTAACTTCACAAAATACCTAGGAATTACTGTTACTTCAGACTTAAACTGCAAAGAACACATAGATAATGTCGTGGGAAAGGCGAACCAGAGACTGCGTTTTATTGGCAGAACCCTTAAAAGATGCAACAGAGCTTCTAAAGAGACTGCATACACTATTATTGTGCGTTCATTTATGGAGTATTGCTGCGCAGTGTGGGATCCTTATCAGGGGAGTTTAACGGAAGACATCGAAAGAGTCAAAAGAAGGGCCGCTCGTTTTGTATTGTCACGATGCAGGGGAGACAGCGTTACGGAAATGATACAGCATCTGGGATGGGAATTATTACAACACCGGCGCTTATCGATGCGGCGTGGGCTACTTACGAAACTCCAATCGCCAACATTCTCCTCAGAATGCGAAAATATATTGTTGACTCCCACTTACATAGGTAAAAATGATCATCAGAATAAAATACGAGAAATCAGAGATCGAACGGAGAGATTCAGGAGTTCTTTCTTCCCGCGCGGTATTCGAGAATTGAATGGGAGATAAATAGTATAACGGTAGTTCGATGAACCCTCTGCTAGGCACTTAAAAGTGATTTGCAGAGTATCCCATGTAGATGTAGATGTAGATGTCCAACGCAGTTCTAATTTTTTCGTCCCTTCCCAATAATAGGAATTGTCCAAGCCTGCAGATTAACTATTAGTTTCTGTAATCACCTCCTCATTTGAATAAAATCTTCATCCCCCCAGCCATTTTTTTCTAATTGGGGATCAAATAGTAGTCCGACGGAGCCAAGTCTTGAGAATAAGGGTGATGTGAAACGATTTGGAATCCTATTTCCAATAATTTTGCGACCAAGACTGTTGAAGTGTGTGCTGGTGCAATGTGATGATGGAAAAGGACTTTTTTGTGTGCCAAACGACGGCGTTTTTCTTGCAGCTCACTTTTCAGGCGGTCAAATAACGATGAATAATATGCACCTGTAATATTTTTACCCTGTTCCAGATGGTCGATGAGGATTATCCCTTACGAATCCCAATAGCCCGTCGCCATAACCTTGAGACGTTGTGTGGCCTGTGTGAATGGGGCTTAGCTCGTCGCAAGGGTTGCTTGTTACTAAAGCACTCCAAACCACACAACGAATCGAATTTCAAAAAAGAGAATATCTTGGTCAATTTAATAACAGCACATTGTCCAAGGTTCTACTACCAAAATAAAGTCATTGTTAGACGAGAACGAATTTTTATTGAGTCATTCATCACACTACAGCACTGTATAGATCTGGTCTAAAGCTTACAACTGCCATCAACTGCCCTGAACTGCCCCTTGCCGTCTGTAGCGGCAAGTTTAAATACATAGATTTTGGCACCCAAGTCACCTTTCTTTTAAGCACTGAGTCACCCCCCCCCCCCCCCGCGCAAGTATTAGGCTACCCGAACACGACTACACGACAAACCCAAACAGACCTGACTACATACACTATGTGATCAAAAGTAGTAAAAGTACCCGGACGCCTGGCTGAAAATGACTTACAAGTTCATGGCACCCGTCGGTAATGTTGGAATTCAATATAGTGTTGGCACACCATTAGTATTGATGACATGTTCCAATCGCGCAGCCATAGGTTCAGTTAGGTGCTGTTAGGTTTCTTGGGGAATGGCAGCCCATTCTTCACGGAGTGCTTAGGGTATTATAAGTAGCCGCACACGTAGATCAGACGGGTGCGATTACCGGCAGGGGACTCTTAGGGGTGTGGGTTCCAGCCCCACATCGAGCGTCAATTTTATTTTTATTTATTTATTTCTTTTTTTTTTTTAACTGGCTTCGGGCTTGTAATAATGTTTTTTTTTTTTTTTTCCTTTTTTTTAAGTAATGAATTACTGTCTTCTATATTGGCACTAGAAACTGCTCAGTCTGTATCTTGTTTTTGTAACTTATATTTTTGTGAAAATCGAGCATGAAAATTCTTTTATCTCAGGTGCTTCATTTTATGGCGACACGACATACTTAATAATTAATCAACACAGTGCAGCAACCAGTTGCTTCTAATAATTTATTTGTGACGACCGGTTTCGGACGCTTTAGTGCCCTTCATCTGGTCTCTATAAAGGCAAACAAGTGCAATGGTATTACAGTAAACCATATAAAACATACAAAAGTCGGTAACAGAAATTTGAATTTGTGAGTATAAAAGTATTCAACCTGATTGTGACAGTTTATAAAGCTAATACAATGAGTGATGCAGTTTTGAATCAAATTGATTGTAACAAAACATATTCTCATATTTAGGAATGAAATTTACACTTACATTTTATTATTGTAGCTTAATCTATGTACATGCGAGCATGTGACTAAACGTTAAGTGCAGACATTATGCAAGGAACAACAAACAGCTGCTAACAAAGTCTTTTCCTTGTATAATCTCTGTACTCAGAGTTTAGTCACCTGCTAGCATGTACATAGATTAAGCTACAATACTAAAATGCTGATAGCGTTCGTTCCTTCGGTATCGTCCACCCCAGAGGACTCAAAGCCTGGCTATTGTTGTGACAACCACATAATTGTGAATTTTAAAATTTTCCCGGCGACTAGATTATTCAAAGATATTTCGGGCTTGCAGCCAGTCGTCGACGTCTACAAAGCACGATATTTCAACTGGGCACCTGCCAATCGTCCTCAGGTGAGCCATCGAATACCGACGAGGGCGTCAGTGGTTCCGCAATATATAGCACGCGTAGAGTGTTCCCCAACAACTTTCGAGCTGATATCACTGCTTTATTTCAGCATGCTCTTTCTTCGACCTATTTTATTTTCAACAATGATTATTTTGAGCAGACTAACGGTGTCGCCTTGGGTAGCCCTCTCTCTCCCTTGGTGGTCAATCTGTTTATGGAACACTTTGAGGAAAGAGCACTAGAATCTGCAGCCCATAAACCAACGGTACTTTGGAGGTATGTGGATGATGCTTTTATAGTATGGCCTCATGGTATGGATAAGTTATTGTACTCACCAATGCAAATCCATTCACAAGGATATCCAGTTCACTATGGAAGTATAGAAAGATTGTTTTCTGCTTTTTTGGGTGTTTTACTTAGACGAAAGAACTTTTGCTCTTTAGGGCATTCTGTCTATCGTAGGACCACTCATACCGATTTGTATTTACAAGCTTCGAGTTGCCACCACTCATAGCAAACTATGAGTGTCCTTAAAACACTTGCACATAGAGTACACACAGTATCAGATGCAGAAAGCCTGCCTGAAGAGCTCGCCCACCTACAGCGGATATTCTACCCGGCAGATTAACAAGGCACTTACAATTAAAAACAAGAACCAAGAATTAGTGATAGAGGAGAGCATGCCGGCAAAATATCTTGCTTTTCTTCCGTTTTCTGGGAACCTGTTATTCAAAATAGCAAGAATCGTAGCGTTTTGAAGTGAAACTTGTTTTTAGTCCACTATCGAAGATTTATTATTTGCTTGGTTCAGTAAACGACAATCTATTGTTACGGAAGGCCGGTATTTACAAAATACCCTATCATGTGGTATGGCTTATACAGGCTTATATAGACCGTGGAAGAACGTTGTACGGAGCACAAACGTTGCACTCGACTTTTGCAACCAAGCAAATCTGCTATAGTTGAACATTGTATATGCACTGATCACTCAATAGAGTATGATAAAACAATTATTCTGGCCTCACCAACAACTTTTTGGGATTCCAGTGTTAAGGAATCGTTCGAAATTCATATGGCGGAGAATCTTATTAACCGTGCCAGCGGCTACAAGCTGGACAACGGATGGAAACCTGTCAGCTCGTAGATTTGCTCAAATCGGGAACGACAGCGAGCGATGGTGTCCTCAGCGATGGCAATGCACAGGACAACTGAATTCCGCCATTCTAAAATCGAGGGCGCTGTTCGCTGGGCATTGTGGACCATCTGAATTTGACACATGCGCGGAACTCTCTTACCGTGCTATATATTGCGGAACTATAGAGCCCCCGTCAGTCTTCGATGGCTCGCCTGAGGATGACTGGCAGGTGCCCAGTTGAAATATCGTGCTGTGTATACGTCGACAACCGACTGCAAGCCCGAAATATCTTTGTAAACCTAATTATTACTTTCTTATCTAACCTCCAAGTCTGAGTTACGGTAGTAGCTTCCCTAAGACGAACCGAGCCCCTGAGTCTCTCGTACGAGAATTGTTGCCGAGGCCCAGCTTATTATCAGCTTCCCTCACTGGACGTCCGTCTTCTACATTTGCTTCTAACCACTGGACACGTGCAGACGGATCCACGAGCCATCTTTCCCATGCCACGACGCGACAACCCTACATTAATGTCCACTAACAGGTGTCTAGATAGCTTTCATTATATACTGTACATAATCTTGAAAGTACGTAGTTAAAATATTATAATTTATAGATTGGCACGAGTAAATACGTATATAGGCACTGTACAACTGTGTATGAACGTAACAAGACATGTGTGCTTTATTTGCGCGGGTGGTTTTGTGAGATAGGCAATTACTATATTTCTGATATCTCTTACGACACAGATGAGCGCATTTTAATCAAGCGATACAATTAATTATGGTTTAAAGGCAGAATATAACAATACGGACGTGTACTGTGTAATTATTGAGCAATATAATTCCGTATTTGAAACAAAGTGTAGCAGGAAAACTGAGAGACAAAGACTTGTGTGTGTAACTGAATGAATAAATCTACGAAAAATCTTCATTCCTTCACACGATATTTGACGTAAATACATAATTTTTTACTAATCTCTGACAACAGGAAAGGAACTACTTCAAGTCCAAATTATTGTTTTGTTGTCAAAACAAAATATTTGACATTTTCGTATGAGGTGTCCGCTTGTTTTACGCATAAACAAAAAGTAGTGCAGACTGTTAAGTGTCAGTAACAAATTAAATATTAAGTTCTGTAGATTACTAATTTTCTTTTGCAAGTAAAATATCTAAATTTCGTCTGCCTATGCGTTATCTTTTTCTTTTTTTTTTTTTGTAAACTGCGAGCAGTCATTGTACTTTGTACATTGTACTTTAATAACTTTGCCCGGCGTTACAGAGTGGATGCCATTCATGATTACGGGAACGACCACAAAACTATAACAGAGGTATAAATTGGAAATGTAAAATTTAACACCAAAAGAGATAAACGAACTAAAACGGAAGAAAGTTTATTTCAAGGAAAAACCTTTTTTAATAAATGGATCGAATCAGCATCTTTTTTCTGGTACTTAGCACCGATACGGATCACAGTTATTCAACAAACAGAACTGTGATAACAAAAAAGTTAGTAAATACATTTTTTGAGTGTAGGGAAAAATATTAGTTCATAATCCTTCATCCATATTTTATATCCGACAACACTGATCATGGTGAATCAATCTGAAGTTATTTCTTTTCCTTTGCTTCAAAAGATAAGGTACAACATACTCGCACCACAACTGTACTCACAGTGAGCGTATCTACAACTTACTAGCAACTGGAGCAGCTAACTGCTATGCAACCCACCGGCGCAACCAGCACTCGCTATCCAGAGTAATAAAACTGCCAAAGCGACTCTGTACTAATGTACCACACACCTTTCTTCACAGTAGTAAAGTCCATAACACGCATAGATTTGTGGACTTACCTCAAACAGAACATTTATTTCCTCAGTATTTTCATTTATTGTGCATTTACAATTACAGGTTCGGAACAGTTAATGTGGGTTATTTCATTTAACGTTTTGTGTCCCAACTTCGTCGCCGCTTTTGTGTCCCAGCCTCGTCGTAGGTGTCGGGGGCCGAGTGGAACGAGACCGACACAGTAACAAGACAGCACGCCGGTGCAGGTACGGAGGGGAGCAGCCAGAAACTATAAACACTCGAGTAAATTAGAAAGAAATATATATTGCACAGAATGTAACAATACTTAACTTTTACATAGTACTGCAGAACGTTGATACATAGTTGTTAGAGGCCTGCCTAGTGCCTGTACAATAGCAAAGTCTTCACTGGTGCCTATCTGATTACGAAGGTCCTAACTCGTTGCTGTCTCAGTCCGAAGTGCCGACTCGTTCCTCTCTCAGTCCGAAGTGCTATATATTTCCGTGGTGGCCACGAGCGGGGTTCCAGCAGAGGGCGCTCGTGGCTGTCGTCGGAAGAACGCCGCGCCGTGCATGCATGGCGGCGCGCGGCGAAAGTAGGTGGCGCGCACTTTGTACTTGTGCGACACCACACCCCTCCCCCCCAAACCGCCGCGCCGTCGTGGCGTAGGGCTGAGGGCCACGGCGACGGCACTGGGAGGAGGGCCTGGGCGGGGGCGTTACTGGTGGGACGGGCGTCGTAGCTGAGGCAGGGATCGAGACGCCGTCCGCGCCCCGGCATCCGCCTTGAGATCCTCCAGGGAACCCGCCGAAACCTGGGGAAGGGCGCCCGCCCCCACCCAGAGGGAGCAGGTCATCTTCTTCTGAGGTGCGTGGCCCAAGCTGGGGCGGCACGCACGGTCCCGGAGTCCCTCTCGGTGACGCTGTCATCTGCGGCAACGACAGCGGCGGCGACGACTGCGTCGGATGTACGTCGACGTCCATAGGGATCTCGTAGTCTGGGGACGAACGATGTGGCTGTGCTCCCTGGCGGTGAGCTGGGTCTGGAATCAAGAAACCGGAGACAGGATCGCGCGGCCTGTGCAGGCGCAATTGGTTTGCGTGGCGCCGCAGCTCCGACCCTGTGGAAGAACGTACAATAAACATATTGCGACCAAGCACGCGTTGAATGGTGCCCGGCAACCATGTCTTCTTGTTTCCAGCAAACACTCTGTACAGCACCGGCGTAGAAACCTGAAAGCGCGTAGCGCCATACGAACCGACTCGGTGCGTGGGAGGCTGCAGCAGGTGAAGGAGAGTGCGGTGACGGCGGCCGTGTAGCAGCTCGGCAGGAGACGGGCCGTCACGTGGCATGCACCGATACGTAGACAGGAAAATTTGAAGAGCTTGCTGCCTGGAGTGCTGACCTTTCATCTTCTCCATGTGAGACTTGAATGTTCGAACGAAACGTTCTGCTTCACCATTGGACTGAGGGTGAAAAGGTGCGGTGGTGATATGCTGAATGCCATTCACACGACAAAACTGTTGAAATTCCGCACTAACAAACTGAGGTCCATTGTCACTGACGATAGTTTCAGGCAAGCCTTCGATGCAAAACACTGATGTTAAGGCACTGATTGTACTAGACGCCGTCGTTGAGTTCATGGCAATCACAAAAGGAAACTTGCTGAAAGCGTCTACAACAATTAACCAGCGCGTATTCCAGAATGGTCCGGCAAAGTCAATGTGTAAACGTTGCCATGGTCCCTTGGGGCGTGGCCAGTCCGAGAAACGTTGTGGAGGAGCCGCCTGATGCTCCGCACAAACAGTACACTGTGACGTCATGTTCTCTATCTGAGCGTCCATACCAACCCAGGTACAATGACGTCTGGCCAGTTGCTTTGTCCTAACAATACCCCAATGTCCTTGATGCAGGAGGCGTAACACTTCTCGTTGCAGGGAACGAGGAACAATCACTCTTGCTTGGTCGTTGTCGGTATGCAACAACAGTACACCCTGACTTAAAGATAATGCATGACGTTGTGCAAAATAACGTCGAACCAGAGGCCGATCAATGTCTTTGGCCCTGGCAGGCCACCCTGAGCGAACAAAACGTGCTACCACACTTAGGTCTGCATCCGCAGCTGTTTCCTGTGCAACCCGACGAGAGTTCAAAGGAAAGTCTGCGACAGCGGAAGCATCTCTGGAATCTATCTGACAACATGCCATTTCTGAAGAATCAAATGACACATCCTGGCCAACCGGAAGTCGGGAAAGTGTGTCCGCGTTGGCATGTTTAGTGGTAGGTCGGTACAAAATCTCATACTGATAATTTGACAATATCAAGGACCATCTCTGAAGCTTTTGTGCCGTACGTGGCGGAATTGGCTTTGTGGGTGAGAACAACGACGTGAGAGGCTTGTGGTCTGTCAACAAATAGAATTTTCTGCCATAGAGATAATGATGAAACTTTGCGACGCCGTAAATGATTGCTAAGGCCTCCTTTTCTATCTGACTGTAATTCTGTTGCGTCGGCGTCAGTAGCTTGGATGCAAAAGCAATAGGACGATCGTGACATCCAATACGATGTGAGATTACAGCGCCCAGACCATACGATGAGGCGTCAACTGCTAACACTACAGGCTTCTGTGGGTCAAAGGGAATCAAACATGCATCACCGAGTAGTGCAGACTTTAATTTGTCAAAGGCAACCTGACAATCTTTAGACCATACAAAAGGAACATTCTTCCTACGTAAGTGATGCAGTGGAGCTGCAATCTGAGAGGCATTGGGAATAAATCTGAAATAATAGTTCAGCTTCCCCATTACTGCTTGCAATTCATGCACATTCTTAGGAGGAGGCAAGTCTTTGATTGCTCGAAGATGTGACTGTAATGGATGGATTCCTTGGGCATTAATCACATGACCTAGGTACTCTATTTCAGTTTGAAAAAACGAACACTTTGCTTTATTGCAACGTAGACCTGCTGCAGTCAAAACTTTGAAAAGGCACTCCAGGTTTGCTAAATGTTCTTCAACTGTACGTCCGGATACCACAATATCATCTAAATAGTTCGAACAACACGGTACAGAAACTGTCAGCTGTTCCAAAAAGCGCTGAAAAATAGCGGGAGCGGAAGAACTGCCAAAGGGTAGGCGTTGAAATTGAAAAAGGCCCATGTGAGTATTAATGACGAAAAATTTTTTTGACTCGTCATCAAGTGGAATCTGTAAGTATGCCTCTGCTAAATCAATCTTGGAAAAGAAGCGAGACTGTCCTAATTTGTCCATCAGTTCGTCAGGTCTGGGCAGGGGGTAAGTGTCTACAATTGTTTGACTGTTCACTGTTGATTTGAAGTCCGCACAGAGACGAAGTTTTCCTGACGGCTTGGGTATAATGACTATAGGCGAGGCCCACTGACTCGCAGAAACAGGGGAAATCACCCCACTATCTTGCCAACGTTTAAGTTCTTCGGCAACTGTATCACGCAATGCGATAGGCACTGGTCTAGCTTTACGAAATTTTGGAACTGCAGATTCTTTTAAAGTTACATGTGCCACGAAGTCTTTTGCACAACCTAGTTCCGGCGAAAACAGGTCACTATATTTGTCACACAATGCATTGATTTTATCCTGAGGCACTATTGACGAAATTTGAAGCACATCTCTTTGAATTGATAAACCAAACAAGTCAAAAGCATCTAGTCCAAAAATGTTCTGTGTCGATTTGGCCTGAAGAACTACAAAAGCAACTGTTTTCGTAACACCTTGAAAAGAGGCAGGCAGGCTACACGTTCCTAGCACGGGAATATTTTGACCTGTGTACGCTGTTAACACTTGCTGTGACGGCGACAATTTTGGCGAACCCAGTAGTTCATAAGTTTCTTTATTCATTAGTGTGACAGCGGAACCAGTATCAAGCTGAAATTGCACCGTCTTATTTTCTATGAAGAGAGTCACAAACAGTTTTTGCTTGCGGCGCTCGACAGGTGCGCGAATGTGGGCAACGTCTGCTACGGTGTGTTTGCTGCGTCTGCGCGGGCCGCGTAGTGAAGTAAGCGGCGCAGACTCGGCACGCAGCGGATTAACCACACTGTCACTAGAGGACACTACCGCCGGATCGGCGTCCGCGCAATGCGAAGCTACTCCAGATGTACTAACTACTGCACTACACTTTTGAGCAGCTACTTGGTGTCCACTGTCACTAGCTACACAGTACTGGGCACTATTACAAGGAGCAGTTGCAGAAGGCACTATTTTCACTACAGGAATGCACTGTTCATAGTCATTTTGCTTGTCCCGAACCCGTTTCCGTTGCACTGTTTTACGCGCTCGTTGGCGCTTGCTACGTGGTGCACTATATAGTTTTGCCATAGGCGCAGAACTACTTTCTTGCAATGGAGATCCAAGGAAAGCACTGTTCAAGTTTACAGCGTGTATGACATTTACAGAATTAACTGTTCTCGCACTCCGCGAAGCACTGATTCTAACGTTACTGTTCTTTGAGTTTGTAATTTGCATACACACAGACTGCACATGTCCCGATTTGCCACATTGATAACAGGTTGCGTTGCGACTAGGGCAATGAGCACGCTTGTGGCGAGACACACACTGGGGGCAAGATTTACGTACATTTTTCTGAAATGAGCGTTGGCGCCCGTTATTCAAATCACTGTTTCTAACACGACGGGGCAACCTTTGCGTCGCACTTTTACACTGGCTACTGTTCACTGTCTGTTCAGCACGGCCGGTAGAAAAATAAGAATCACTAGTGCTATACTGAGAACTACGGCTAGGAAAGCGTCCGTTGCGGCGCACTGAATTTACACTATGGCTTTGCATTTCTACATCAGCCAAGTCAAAAGTATCATGCGCTTCTATAAGCTGCAGTACACTGTCTAATGAGGGGTCAGACTGTTTCAGAATTGCTGCTCTAATTCTGGGGTCCTGAATATTCTGCGTAATCGCATCCCTCAACATCACGTCACTATACGATAGTCCACAAGAGCAAGTAAATTTACATTGGCGGGTTAAGCCCTTCAATTCCGTAATCCACTCTTGGTGTGACTGCTGCGGTAATTTTTTAAGTCTGAAAAATCGGTACCGAGCCGCAGCTACGAGAACCTTTCTCTCATAATGAGCATTTAGTGCCTCTACTATTTGTTCAAAGTCTACATCACGAGGAGATGCGTGAGGGAAAAGTTTTTGCAATAGTACGAAAGTCTGGGGGCCCACAATCGATAAGAAAAGGTTCTTCACTCTCTGACCTGTAATTTGATGAGCCGCGACGAGTTCTTGAAACTGTGCGAAATAGTCGCTCCATTCTTCCTCACGTTCGTTGTACTGGCGGAACGTCGGAAGCGGTGCGGCAGCAGGTGTGGGCTGCTGATGTGACGACTGTTGTTGTTGGTGAGCAGCCTGTGTCGTCAACTGTGACACGGCCTGCAGTAGTTGAGTGATTTGCGCCGTCTGTAACTGAATAATTTCCATTAAGTTTGGGTTCGGGGTAGTGGCCATGCTGACCGATTAGGCGCCGCGTATACAAGTAAATTAGTACAAAACACGAATGCAAGATAAATGAGGACGCTCTGCAACAAAAAAGTCCACAAAATACGTAACAGAATATGTTCCCCCAAAAATCTTATAATAAGGGTGGGTGGGCGGGAGCAATTTTTGCGTGCTCCGACTGCTGCTGTCTGGCTGCTGCAAGCGGGCTGGTCCAAGGTTCGTCTATTACTCCTCGTCGCCACTTTTGTGTCCCAACTTCGTCGCCGCTTTTGTGTCCCAGCCTCGTCGTAGGTGTCGGGGGCCGAGTGGAACGAGACCGACACAGTAACAAGACAGCACGCCGGTGCAGGTACGGAGGGGAGCAGCCAGAAACTATAAACACTCGAGTAAATTAGAAAGAAATATATATTGCACAGAATGTAACAATACTTAACTTTTACATAGTACTGCAGAACGTTGATACATAGTTGTTAGAGGCCTGCCTAGTGCCTGTACAATAGCAAAGTCTTCACTGGTGCCTATCTGATTACGAAGGTCCTAACTCGTTGCTGTCTCAGTCCGAAGTGCCGACTCGTTCCTCTCTCAGTCCGAAGTGCTATATATTTCCGTGGTGGCCACGAGCGGGGTTCCAGCAGAGGGCGCTCGTGGCTGTCGTCGGAAGAACGCCGCGCCGTGCATGCATGGCGGCGCGCGGCGAAAGTAGGTGGCGCGCACTTTGTACTTGTGCGACACCACATAACGAGAGACTAAGCTGTGAAAAAACTCTGTATTTCATTTGCTGCCAACCAAAATGCAATACTTTACTGCTCTTTCCATTAGAATACCTTCTGCAATGTAAAATATAAAAATTGTTAAAAATTAGTTCACGACAATGCAATCATTTGTGAAAACATTCTAAGATTCGAAATTGATAATATGACCAAAGTTTTATCAATGTAATATGCAACAGTCAAGCATTGGGTGATCTATTTTCTCCATTAAGAGTGTAAGAAGACACTGCAATTGGATAAACGGATCAGTATAATTAACATCTTCATTGAAGCATAGTTTTGCATAATTACAACTAAAATCTCTGCAAAACATTGCTGTTTAAACTTTAAAAAAATGTGCAAACTTGTGGTTCTGTTGTATGAACCATAATTTGCTGAAAGTAAAAATATTTAATTGTGTTATTGAAAACCGTAATTACTTATGTAAAATAACATTGTTCGTAAAAGCTTGAATATTGGTCAAGACGCGCCAAAGAGCTAGTCATGTCTTAGCTGTCTATTGGTGTGTTTGCTGTTAGTTCATTGTTGTTCTATAAATGAAATATGTGAATAAATGTGTAAAGGATGGAAATAAACTTGTTGGATATGCCACCCAGGTTTTTAAAATTGACGTATCTCTTATAGTTTGTTGTAAGCAACATAAACGGTCATTCAAACAGTAACTTCCTTTCAGTATTACGAAAAAATATTCAATATACAGGGTGTTACAGAAAGGTACGGCCTAACTTTCAGGAAACATTCCTAACACACAAAGAAAGAAAATATGTTATGTGGATATGTGTCCGGAAACGCATAATTTCCATGTTAGAGCTCATTTTATTACTTCTCTTCAAATCACATTAATCATGGAATGGAAACACACAGCAACAGAACGTACCAGCGTGACTTCAAACACTTTGTTACAGGAAATGTTCAAAATGTTCTCTGTTAGCGAGGATACATGCATCCACCCTCCGTCGCATGGAATCCCTGATGTGCTGATGCAGCCCTGGAGAATGGCGTATTGTATCACAGCCGTCCACAATACGAGCACGAAGAGTCTGTACATTTGGTACCGGGTTGCGTACACAAGAGCTTTCAAATGCCCCCATAAATGAAAGTCAAGAGGGTTGAGGTCAGGAGAGCGTGGAGGCCATAGAATTGGTCCGCCTCTGCCAATCCATCGGTCACCGAATCTGTTGTTGAGAAGCGTACGAACACGTCGACTGAAATGTGCAGGAGCTCCATCGTGCAAGAACCACATGTTGTGCAGTACTTGTAAAGGCACATGTTCTAGCAGCACAGGTAGAGTATCCCGTATGAAACCAAGATAACGTGTTCATGAGCGTAAGTGGAAGATGAGCTCTAACTTGGAAATTAAGCGATTCCGGACCCATGTCCACATAACACATTTTCTTTCTTTGTGTGTGACGAATGTTTCCTGAAAGTTTGACCGTACCTTTTTGTAGCACCCTGTAGCCGGCCGCGGTGGCCGAGGAGACTGAGGCGCTTCAGTCACGGTCTACACGGCCACTACGGTCGGGGGTTCGAATCCCACCCCCCTTGGCCATGGATATTTGTGCCGTCTTTAGTATAAGGTAGGTCATAAGTAGTTTGTAAGTTTAGGGACTGATGACCCCGTAGTTAAGTCCCATAAACTATACAAACATTTATTAAACATTTAGTAGTGCTGCATATACCCGGATAAGGCGCAAAATATTTTTACAGATAACATTTAAAGGATAGCGTGAATTTAATGACGCGTTTCGGTGATTTCCGGCATAAGATGTACTGTACATCTGTTTTATGACTTCAGCTACACTGATACAGATGTAGGTCCTAGCTAGTTCGTTGTACAAACATGTCAGTCGTCACAAAACAGATGTATACCCGACGGTGGAAATCTCTGAAACGCGTCATTAAATTCACGCTGTTCCTTAAGTGTGGCCTGTACAATTTCTAGCGCCTTCTCCAGCTTATCTGCAACACCACCAATTAATTTGCTCATGGTCGCCTACCTCTTTCAAGACTTCACATCACCCTTCACACTATCCTTTCCTCATGACCTTGGTTGTGAGTAACCGTTTCCTTTTACCGCTTTCTCCTCTCTCATCTCTCCTACCTGACGAAGGAAGTAACTTTCAAAAGCATGCTCCATGTTTTTTTTCGTCTGTTTTGTGTGACTATCTGCAGTTCCATGAAAGGCATATATAGAAGGCCTGTACAAAGGAAATAAACTTGAAGGCACTATTCTAGAAGTGAAAGACGAAATAGAGGAAAATGAGATAGGATACACTATACTGCGAGAAAAATTGACAACAGTGGGCTACAGACTGGTAAGTGGAGAAAAAGATGGCTACTGTGACAGAAGGTTGACTCTTAGCTGACTTTTGAAGTTTGGAATTGATTTTTATCTCTCTTGACGTTTGAGGAAATTTGTTCCACGGATGCGTTCCGGATACAGAAAATGATTTAGAGAAGATTGCAGTGTTATGTAATGGTACAGAGAGGGTTTTATTTTGGTGAGAGGGTATGTTTCTGCTGTGCTGTTCAGGTAGTAGTATAATTGTTGAGGATCAGTAAGAAGGTTTGCAATGATTGAGGAAGCGATGCAGCAAACATAATGTATGCTAGGTTCGACGCTTATCTGCACGTAGCCAAGATAACTGCTTGTATGCGAGACTGATATGATCATAGAAGCGTAGGTTACAAATGTATCGGACACAAGAAATCATCACCAGCTCCAGCTTATGTGAATTTTCGGGTGACAGTCCTTGCAGAATAGCATCACCATAATCTAGGATGGTAAGTACTAGTGTCTCAGCGAGTTTCTTCTTCAGCTGTAAAGGAAATGCTGTTTTGTATTTCTGCAGTGAATGAAGTGACGCATATACCTTCTTACAGACTATAGTTGTGTGCTCTGTCCAGTCCAAGTGTTGATCAGTTATATTCAACTTGTACAAAGCCACACAGCAATTATTAGATTTGAATGTCATGAAAGGGTCGCAGTGGTTGGGAAGGGAGTAAGACAAGGTTGTAGTGTCATAAAATCAGACGATGCTGAAGGAATTAGATTAGGTAATGAGAAGATAAAAGTGGTAGATGAGTTTTGTTATTTGGATAGGAAGATAACTTCTGATGACCGAAGTAGAGAAGATATGAAATGCAGAATAGCTATAGGAAGAAAAGCGTTTCTGAAGAAGCAAAATTTGTTGACATCCAATATTAGTTTAAATGTTACGAAATCCTTTCTGAAAGCATTTCTCTGGAGTGTAGCTTTGTATGGGAGTGAAACGTGGACAATAAGGAGTTCAGACGAAAGATGATAGAAGCTTTCGAAATGTGGTGTTCCAGACGAATGGTGAAGATTAGATGGGTAGATCACATAACTAATGAGGTGGTTCTCAACAGAATTGGGGAGAAAATGAGTTTCTGGCATATCCTGACTAAGAGAAGGGATAAGTTGGTGGGACACATTTTGAGAAATCAAGGAAACGTCAACTTAGCATAAGAAGGAAGTAGGTGGGGTAAATATCGTAGAGGGAGACCGAGGGATGAATTCAGTAAGCAGTTTCAAAAGTATTTAGATTTGCCGTTGGTATTCTCACAAGGAAAGTATTTGGGCTCGAACAAACACATATACACCAAAATCGTATGATAGATAATGTAAAGATCCCTTATTGCACTAGTGATCCTCCCGCATCTGCAAAACTCTGTAGTAATCCGTTAGAGGCCTCTGCGTGTGCCATGCCGCATTCCACTTTGACCTGTCGGTTCGCCAGTAGGGACGGTGCAGTGTGCCTCCAAAGTTGCGTTTTGTGATATTTGTGTGGTGAAGCGTCAGATAGGGCGGCAATTGCTAATCAATTCTGCAATGTATTGCGATTAGTTGAGATGAAGTTACGAAGAACCCTTCTTCGTGAAGATGGTATTAGTGTAGAAGATGATCATTTGCATGCTTTCTCGTATCTGTTATGGTACAGAGATATGAGCATAAGTTAGATACTGTTGTTACAAACTCATAATAATGATAATAGAGATGATAATAACGAACAACTCAGTGCAAGCTGTAGTGCTACGGTAAGTGCGGGAAGAGGCGATGGATGCAGTGGCAGTGAATACCAACAGTCTTCCGAGAAGATGGTTAAAGTTGCAACTATCATCACGGCTTTTGATGACAATACGCTATAGAACATGTACGATGATTATTACATAAGTTATAGTTAAGATACCTGTATTACGTATGGCGTCCACAATTACATCTACAGTGGTATCTAGAGCACTGGTGCATTGATTTGCAGAGAAACGACACCCACCAGCACATTGAGGTGTACGTAGAGATCTTGTAACCAAACGTTCATACAGAGATGTTTTTTCGAGCCCAAGTACTTTCCTTGTAAGTACTGGCCGGCCACTGTATCTCTTTTGAATCTTTTTCTTTTTTCTTTTTTTTTCGCATCTCTTTGGAGAATTTTCGTCAGAATCACTGTCCTGCCGAATGCGTGTCCAGTGTGTTACCACTGCACCATGTCGCTTGGTGACATATAGAGAGGGACTGAAAGAGATGGAGGCTTATAGAGAGAAGGGGAGATGGAAGAAGAGAATAGAGAACAGGAGATGGATAGAGAATGTAGAAGAGTAGGACAGAAAGAGGGGAGAGTTGCAATAAGAGAGTTGGGAACAGGAGATTTGCTGAAAGAGGAGGAGAGATGGAAAGAGAGAGGGAGAGAGAGAGACAGACAGACAAAGAGGTGGGGGTTGGAGGGGGAGAGAAGGGGTGAGGAGGTAAACAGAGAATGAAGGGAAGTGTCACAGGACATATTAGAGAAGATGGATAGAGAAAGAGGAGGGAACAGAAGATGGACAGAGAGAGGCAATGAACACAGGGAAGGAGATTTGGACAGAAAGAGGGAAGGGAAGAGGAGATGGGAGGAGAGAATAGAGAAGAAGAGATGGGCAGAGAGAGGAGGGATAGAAGATGGTGGGAGACGGAAGGGAAGAGCAGATAGATTGAGAGAGAGAAGAGGGTAGGGTGATGGACAGAAAGAAGGAAAGTGTAGATGGAATTAGAGAATATGGAAGAGGAGATGGAAGCAGATAGTAGGGAAGAGGAGATGTATACAGGAAGAAAAGAAGAGTTGTAAAGTGAGAGGAGAGAAGAGGGGATGGACAGAGAGAGAGAGTTATGGACAGAGGGACTAACAAAATATTGAATGAATAAATCAATCTTCAACCTCGTTCAACGAGCAACACGTTCATTTGAAACTGTACGTTTTGATTCAGTGGGTAGGATACGAAGCGGTGTTTACCCACGAAACGAAGGGCCCATTCCTTCCCCTGGCTGGTGCTGGTGGAGTATCGGAGTGGGACAGATCGCCCTCGCGGGTAGCCGTCGCGCGCAGGCAGCGGAGTTGGCTCGGCTCCACGCTGTCGCGCGGGCGAAAAACCGAACGGAAACGTGATGTGAAAAGCGAGGCGAGGCGGAGCGGAGCGCCGGCCGAATCGAAATTCCGACCCCGCAAAAAAGATGAGCCCGCGAGGAAATAAAAATGTATAGGGCGGGCGCGGAAGCAGCTGCGGAAGGAGCGAGCAGATTAGGAGGCTCCTTTGTTCCCTTATTTGATTCCCCGCGCCCCGCCTATTGAATGTTTGCGATGAGCGCGGGTCGCAGCCAGTCCGCTCCTGCTCTTCACCTGCTCTGCCGCCGGCCCTCGAAGGCGTCCAAATAGCTCAGAACCTCCAGACTCCATTTATGCCGACGATAATAATTCTAGCTGGTTCCTACTACATTATTCTCAGGCTGATCATACGCATCGTCATCAAAGCGATGTACTGATAGTGAATGCAGTACGAATATTCAGAAAGTGAAGGTCGTTCGAATTTGGAGGGTAAAGAAGAACACCGCATTTTGTGATCGACGTACGATTTCTCATCGAGATTCAAGACAAAACCTTATCTAGCAAATTATATATCAGGTCAGGAGCAAATTTAAAACACTAGAATTTTTGCTCCCCGGGTATTTATTTTTTCAATATTTTGTTAGTCCCTCCGCTCTACCCATCTCTCCCTCTGTCCATAAGTCTTCCTTCTCTCTCTGTCCATCCCCTCTTCCCTTCTCTTACTTTACACCTCTTCCTTTCTTCCTGTATACATCTCCTCTTCCCAACTCTCTGCTTCCATCTCCTCCTCTCTACTCTCTAATTCTCTCTACACTTCCCTTCTCTCTGTTCATCATCACTGCCCTTTTCTCTCTCTCAATCTATTTCCTCTTCCCTTCTGTCTCCCACCATCTTCTTTTCCTTTTCTCTCTGCCCATCTCTTCTTCTCTATTCTCTCGTCCCATCTCCTCTTCCCCTCCCTCTTTCTGTCCAAATCTCCTTCTCTGTGTTCATTGTCTCTCTCTGTCCATCTTCTCTTCCCTCCTCTCCCTCTGTCCTTCTTCCCCCTCTGTTCTGTGTCTCTTCCCTTCATTCTCTGTTTACCTCCTCATCCTTTCTTTGCCCCTCCAAGCCCCACCTTTTTGTCTGTCTGTCTGTCTCTCTCTCTCTCTCCTCCTCCTCCTCCTCCTCCTCCTCCTCTTTCAGCAAATCTCCTGTTCCCAACTCTCTTCTTCCAACTCTCCCCTCTCTCTGTCCTACTCTTCTTCTGTCTCTATCCATCTCCTGTTCTCTATTCTCCTCTTCCATCTCCTCTCTATAACCCTCCATCTCTTACTGCCCCTCTCTACATGTCACCAAGCGACATGGTGCATTGGTAACACACTGGACACACATTCGGCAGGACAGTGATTCCAGTCGACCTCACTCACATTGCCTATTTTTCAGCTAATGTTTAACTACATATTAACAATTTTTTGTGTTTCAGATTTATTGTAGAGACTATGTGACAAAGGCAATAAATCTAATCTTATTATTTAATTTCTAATTTCAGGTAATTAGCTACCCAATTTCAATTTCATATCACGTAATATTTAAGTGCCGTGGTGAAATGGCAAAGTGCTCTAAGGCACCTTCCTTCGGAGTGCGCGATTATTCCCCGTCGGAGGTTTGAGTCCTACCTCGGGCATTGGTGTGCGGGTTGTCCTTACGTTAGTTTAAGTTAGTTTACATAGTTTGTAAGCCAAGGTACCTATAATCTCAGTAGTTAAGTCCCATATATTTATTAACATTTGAACATTTTTTTAATATTAAAGTGTGATTCTCCATCTTAAGATTCACTGTTCACATACCACGTTTCTTCACTTTATTACTTCAATTCCGCAAATAAAATCCAAAAGCAATAATTCTTAAGGATGTGTAGCCCTACTGACGAAACGAAGTTCAAAATTCCGAAATTTTACTCTCACACACGCGTAGGGTTTCGCACCTTAACTGTCTGTCTGTTTGTCATAGATTTTTCTTTATTGTCTTCATCACTGCCAGAGTTAGCTGGCACATGAACTTGTAAGTCTATGGTTGGTGTTGGCTTTGTGATATTACAGATACAGGGAGAAGCTGATTGTTACTATGTGAAAGGCAGGTTTTGTCAGGCTGTTTGGTTCCCCACCGGCTGGCTAACAGTTTGGACCTAGTGAATGGAAACAGGTAGTTAGAATTTTCCTAATCTGCTCGGAGCGAGGGCGGCTCTCCCACATTGTAACTGAAATACAATACAGCCGCAAACATTATTCTAAAAAATTCATATAAGAGCAGGGGATGACCGTATGGCAAATATAATTATACGAATGGATTCAGGTGACTTTTGAAAATCAAACGCTGTAATTACAATTTCAATATCCCTTAAAGAGACAAAAATGTTCAAATGTATGTATAGCAAGGGACCTATAACCGTCGCTGTTGAGTCCCTTCCAAAACCCACCAACAACAATGTTTGTATAGCTTATGGTACTTAACTACGGGGTCATCAGTTCCTAAACTTACAAACTACTTGCACGCTCCTTGCTTCAAATCATTAAGTGTGAATGTCTGCAGATGCGCTGTCGCATCTTTCAGTCTAAACCACATTCCCTAGATCATATGGATGTCAAAATCCTGTGATACGCAAGTATAGTAAGTAACAGTTTTATTCTGATTTGTATTTCACAATGTTTTAGACAATAGGCTTGTATGACGCATATTTCAGGCATAACGATTATGAATTTTTAATTTATGATGTCACATTGTCTATATGTATACAGGTATTTCTGAAGAAGACGGCTTTATATCTGTCGAAACCGTGGTCAAAATTTTATTAAACAACTATTATTTTGCTATCCTATAACCGTTGCCGAGACGCAGTCATGTTTAAAATATTATATAGAATATATATAAAAATAAAGCTGTCTTGCATAATGTACAAAATTTATGTGTAGTATCGAATCAGAGAAAGATAGCATCAAAATACAAATGGCGTATAAAATCTGATCTTTATTGAGTTATATGTTGTACAATTATATAATTTTCAAAAAAATGTTCAAATGTTTGTATAGTCTATGGGACTATAGTCTATGGGTCTATGGGTCATCAGTCCCTAAACTTACAAACTACTTATGAACTACTTACGAACTAGGACGGCACAAATATCCATGACCGAGGGGGGATTCGAACCCCCGACCGTAGTGGCCGTGCAGAGCGACTGGAGCGCCTTAGTCCCCTCGGCCACCGCGGCGGGCTCTATAATTTTACAGGTATATAATCGTTTCTATAGTGCTGTATATGTATAAAATCTGTTGCGGATATAATTTGTAGTAAGGAAGTAATATATTAAAACTTGGTGAGTGATAGGGCGGTCTTCTATGAACGTTACTGTTTATGTGTTCATATCTCGTGAACTATGTGTCGTACTGTGATACAATTTCCAAGGTACATTCAGCTATATGTGTGTATACTGTCTGTAAAATATCCTCTGGCTACAGTCTGTGGTGTAGAAATTATAAATTGTAACGTTATATCGAATGCCCTAGTTTATTCCATGAAGTGTAAGGAGTAAGCCAGAAACTCTTTTTTCCTTTCATAATTTTCTGTGGTTGTTCAAATGTTCAAATGTTTGTAGAGCTTATGGGACTTAACTACGGGGTCATTAGCCCCTTAACTTACAAACTAATTATGAACTAGCTAAGACTAGGGACGGCACAAATATCCATGCCCAAGGGGGAATTCGAACCCCCGACTGTAGTAGTCGGGCTGAACGTGACTGGCGCGCCGCAGACAGTTCGGCCACCGCAGCCAGCGTCTATGGTTGTCAGCAAAAGAAAGTTCAAGTACTGTCATTCTCATACAGTCTCGTCGCATTATGTGGCAGTTTCTTGCAACTATATTGTTTATGACGTTGTATCTTCTGAACCGCGTATCGATGTGGTTCTTACCGCGACAGCATTGTTACCTCACGGGTAAAGGATATGTGCACCAAATTTGGTTGAAATCGGTTCAGTGGGTTAGGAGGAAATGTGCAACACTGTCGTTTGATGCAGCAGCTTTTCGCGCATCTCATTACTATAAAGTCATATCTCGTGATCAATGTACGTGATCCTAATACGTACGGCGACCATCCTCATGGATTGAAGCTTAGGTGTGCTACGGTAAAATTTATGCTGTGGTTTAACCGTCTGTGATCTGTGAGTTATGATTATTCGATATCTATGTTAAAAAATTTTAGCAGACTTGCAAAGATGTTTATTAATATGATTGCTGTGGAAGGTTGCGTTATGGTTGATAATTTAATAATCTTTGTGATCGATATGTTTGTCAGATAGTCTGTGGTTTGTCAGTGGTCGACACACATATCGATCACAAAGATAATTAAATTATCAATCATAACGCAACCTTCCACAGCAATCATATTAATAAACATCTTTGCACGTCTGCTAAAAATTTTTAACAAAGATATCGAATAATCATAACCTACAGATCACAGACGGTTAAAACACAGTATTAATTTTACCGTAGCAACTGTCAACTGTAAACATGTAACATCATTAGCCAACTGTCAGAACAACACGATAAAAAATATTAAAATTTTATTTAACGATATTTGTATAATACTACATAAGTGTGACACAAAAGTTCACATTATTCTTAAGCAAGACATTGCAAAGGATGTCACATGGTCGTAAGGAGAAAACCTTATATCGAAAGAAGAGGCCTAACTTAAAATTATATATAACGAAACGATGATCATTATATACAAATTTTGTGTATTTCGCAGATTGTCTGACGATGTCTAATTGTACCGAAATGGATCCATAACCACATTATAACAAAAAAGTATAAAGCAGCATATTGGTACAATTACATGACATTGCTTTTCTGATCACATGAAGAGCCATCTGTCAGACATTTATTGAACTTGTTTTTTTCTAATAAAAGTCCAAGTCCTTTCAAGCATGTGTGTCAAATTTTACCTCTCTACCTACATTATTCCGTGATTTAAGGTATCTTGAATAACAGCAACCTGTCGCCTTTTATGTAAAATGTTTTATTGCATTTCTCCCATTACCGGGTTCGATATGCCCAGCATATCATCATCAGATGGTGAACATTTTTTTTTTTTTTTTTTTTTTTTTTTTTACACAATGAATGTGTACGTACTACATAACACAAACTATGCACAAATTCCTCCACACACCACCTGCAATATAAAAAAACCGTTCACCATCTGATGATGATATGCTAGGCATATCGAAACCGGTAATGGGAGAAATGCAATAAAAACATTTTATATATACATGTGGCGTCTGTTCCGAGAGAACAGACGTCACTTCTGATCCAGCAGTTGTTATATGACATCAACTGCGATGGGGCAAAGCTGAAAATGTGTACCCAGCCGGGATTCGAACCCGGGTCTCCTGCTTTCTAGGCAGTTGCGCTGTCCCCTACACCACTGGGGACACAGTGATCACCCCACCTGCAAGGACTACCTAAGCACGCCTCCCGTCAGATACAAATTCCCAGCTTCGCCCTGCCCACAGTGCTCAAACTCGTAGTATGAATTAATTCCCGTAAGAGTAAGGGCTTCAAACTTTGCCCACCCCTCCCCACTAACGATAGGATCATTGCCCGTCACCGGCATATTATATATATATACATGTGGCGTCTGTTCCGAGAGAAAATAATAAGTGCTGGATCAGAAGTGACGTCTGTTCTCTCGGAACAGACGCCACATGTATATATATAATATGCCGGTGACGGGCAATGATCCTATCGTTAGTGGGGAGGGGTGGGCAAGTTTGAAGCCCTTACTCTTACGGGAATTAGTTTCATAACTACGAGTTTGAGTACTATGGGCAGGGCGAAGCTGGGAATTCGTATCTGACGGGAGGCGTGCTGAGGTAGTCCTTGCAGGTGCGGTGATCACTGTGTCCGCAGTGGTGTAGGGGTCAGAAAGCAGGAGACCCGGGTTCGAATCCCGGCTGGGTACACATTTTCAGCTTTGCCCAATCGCAGTTGATGTCATATATTGTACGAATATTAAAAAACATTTTACATAAAAGAAGACTGGTTGCTGTTATTCAAGATACCTTATTTCACCACAGTCGCAGTGTTCCTGATCCATAACGGATAAAAGTTTTATTCCGCGATTTATTGAGCTTTGAAATGTATACTGACTTTTTGATCACCCGGTATATTTTGTGGGCCAGTTACGTTTTGCGCTCCCTCTGTTATTTGAGTCACACACAGTGTTTGCCACAGCGTTTACGAGATGGGACCGAGAAAGGGAAGCACAAAGAGACGCACACAAAGAGTGTGCCAGCACCGGCCGCCTCTGCCTGGCGAGGTCAGTGGGCGCCGGTCTGACGTCGGCGGAAGCCGTCCCCGCCAGCGGCAGGGCCAACAAGAAACGGCGACGCGCCCAGAAAGGTGGGCCCAACTTATGCTTCCGGAGTAATATCCGACAGAAACAAAGGCCGCCACACGCCGCCCGACGCGACGGCCGGAAACACAAGTTGGCAGCAGGGCAGGGGGGGAAGCGGAGGCAGAGAGCGGCCAGCCGGCGGCGACGGCCCTCCGGCTCTCCACCTGAGTGTCCGCCGCGCCGTTCAGCCTCCTACTCCCCCCTCCGGCCCTCGGGCCCACGCCAGTAGGTTTTCTTTCCCCCGCTTGTAACGATCTCCTTTCAGAGCTAGGGGCGCGCAGCAGCCGTGCACACTCCACGGCAGCGGCCGGCCGAGAAATCTGCCACCACCAGCCAGCGAGGAAAAGCGCTCTCGTATAAGAAACGTGCGAGCCGCAGAAAACAGTTTGAACCTATGGTAAGCTTTATAGACGCAAGCAAAAAACCATAGTTCATCGAAGCGCTGCATCACAACACAACTGACTGGCATCGCAAGATGAGCTACCACCGCTGACAAACCGTCAATCGCAGGGGACACGAACAAGCACAAAACACAAACAAATCCCACACTTACCCACACACTTAGAGGCCGATTCGAAAATCGACCTCTTATCTGTCAATCTTGAATGTTGCAGCCAGCCGCCGCTGATGGTGGCCACAGATAAAAATATACAGACGGGAAACCTCCGTAAGGGCCCGGTCAAACGCTCAGGGGTGCGGGGAGGGAGTGTTACCAGCAGTTCCGTAAGATGTCCCATGATGGCGCTAAGGTCAGAAGCAACCCTTTAAACCGGCCAAAGCAGGCGGCAGGTAGCGGCTGCCCCCACCACCACTTCCCCTCAAAGGCCGGCACACCGGACACAGCCGTGACAGGCGGCAGGTGGCACGAGCTCTCCCCTCAGCCTCTCCTCCACTCTACCCTCTGATGTGCGAGAGGCACCCTCAGAAGCGCCTCTAGTGTGATCTACCGGTATTAAACCAGGGAACCACCTGACATCAGCTGGCATCTTACAGAACTACGTTGGGGGCGTAGGAGAGGTTTGGGGGGGGGCTTCTTCTCTGTTTATGTTACTTTGTGATTGTGGCCCAGGAGACATTCCAGTGCCAGCTGCAGAGGGGCGACTCATCAAAACGGATTGACAAACTAATGACAAACACGCAATGAAAATGGTACTGAGCTTGCACGGGACCCAGTAACTAACATAACCAAACCCTTGCATGATCTGTCGCAGATAGCAAGAATCCGCTACAGCTCTTACTACCCGTTCCTGACTGTCGCAGAGGTTTTTTTTTTTTCCCTTGGCACTTTTTTACCTCTGCCCTTAAATACCGCTCTTGTTTCAAAAGCTTTCGATCACTTCTGTTATCCTGATGGACCATATTAATACGTAAACCTACCCAGACGTACGGCACACATCACAGAACCCGCTCCTGTGACTCCTGCATTAGAAATACTAACACATGCAAAGACGACATTAGAACTATTGAGTTGGTCAACATGCTAGTGAGAGCGTGGAGGGCCTCCACTCCTTTAAAATAATAATAATAATAATAAAAAGGAAAAAGAAAGAAAGAAAACAGTAAGCGGACACTGTATCTAAATCAAACAAATAACTTGATCCCGAGACATATTTAGTGACAATATTGTATACTTCTTAATAAAACACTCTCCCCGCCCCCGCCCCGCAATTTATCATTTTCTAGCTCAGTGGTTCTCAATCTCTGGGTTGCGACCTACCAGTCGGTCTCTTGAGGAGGGTCGCCGGACGACTTTGAAATATCGAGAGTTGGGACTTAAATAGTGGAAAAACTTCTGTGGAGACACTATGCATTGGAATATGCTATTTTCGCTGATCACATGTTGTTGACAAACCTTCCTTACCTCCGAGTAAATGGAGTCACCCGTCACACGTCACCGGCATACGCACGATCGAGGGAAACACAGTCACTTGTGAGCGAGCGCTCTAACGTAACGGTGTCACTATGTTTTCTAAACAGGAATAACGGGGTTGGATCAAGATTGAATGTGCTTGAGGTCGTACTGCACGACAGGGTCACCAACGTCTTCAAGAGGAGTGCGGGCAATCGGCATGGCAGTACAGAACAGTGGCACGTTGGGTAAAAGCCTCGAACGTCGGCAAACTGTGGTAGACAGGCATCCGGCATGTCATCCTAGCGTCTCTGAATGAGAAGGGCATACCATTACCCCATTAGTGGACAGCGATCGACGCCAGGCGATTCGTGAGCTCGCCAACGAAACCGGATTAGTGCATACGACTGTGCTTCAAATCCTGAAGGAACGCCTGGGCATGCGAAAAAATTCACCAGGACGGGTTCCGCATGAATCGAAGGTAATGCAGAAATGGATGCGTTACGACGCTGCTCAGACGCACTTGGAGCGCTATGAGCGCAAACGAGAGGCTTTCTCACGCCGAATCGTAACAATGGATCAGAATGGGCCACATCGTAGAGCCAAAACTGAAACGTCAATCCAACGAATGGGGTTGTTATAGGTAGCCGCCAAAATCGAAAGTGTGTCAGACCTCAGTATCGTGAAAGTTCTGGTAATTCTCGTGGGTGACTGTGATGGTGTTATTCTAACGCATTACGTTCCTCTACGGCAGACCGTCAATGCACAGTATTACTGTTTGTTTTTGGGGCATCACCTGCGACCAGCTTTGCGAAAGAAGCGAAATCACTTCCTGCGCAACCCACCCATCATTTTGCATGACATTGCGCCAGCGCATACAGCGCAATCTGTGGCTGCTCTCTTCGGTCGGTGGGATCGAGAAGTACTGTACCATCCACCATACTCCCCAGACTAAAGTCCTTGTGACTTTGATTCGATTCCGAAAATGAAGGAACCACTTCGTGGCGTTCGCTTCAGAACTGTTCCAGAGATTCGAAAGGCAGTAGACCGCTCCATTCTCACTATCAATACAACTACCTCTGCTAACGTTATACTACTCCTTCCACGTCGCTGGCAACGGGTTCTACACAACGGTGGTGACTGCTTTGAAGGTCAGTAACAGGTCCAAACATGTAACGTTTTTGCATCGTATATGAATAAAATAGTTGCCACTATTTAGGTACCAAACCATGTATATTACCAACTGAAAAAATATAAACGCTTATTTCACAAGAAAAGTTATATAATCTGAAAAGTCATGGACAAAACCCGTTCTACACAAGAAACCAATGTAGCTAATAACGTGCTCGGAGCGATACGACAACAGTGCAGTGGTTACATTCGCCCGTAATTGCAATATGACAAGCTGAGTCCTCTTCCAGTTGCGACTACAGTCATATGAGTACCAGCCAATGATTCATCCATTCCCTGATTGCAAGTTCCTACGTTATTCACTTGTTGTTTGGTGTGTGTGTGTGTGTGTGTGTGTACGTTTTTATAGTGGCAATTTGTTTTAGTTAGTACTATATTTCTGCTTTGTATTTATTTCACGAAGGGCGCGTTGATTAAGCCCGGGTCGTCCCTGTCGTATGGGTATGGATAATTTAAAAACAGAACTTGGAATAAATTAATGACATCCACTGCTACTTACTTGTGGCAGGGTACATTCTGTAATTTGTGTTTTTACTAGAAAAAGAAAAAAAATTGCACAGTTAACTAAGACTAAAACTAACAAGTTTCAATGCTGATACGCAAAGTTTGATTAACATTAAGACTAAACACTTCCACAATTCTCTTAATTGAGTTTACGGTTTAATTTGTACAAAACAATAGCTTTATATGAGAAAATATAATTCCTTTTTTATATAGAAGTTCCCTTCGTCAGTTTCTAAACTCTAAAGCAATTGCATTTAAAAATGACAGTTTTATAATACATATAATTCTATATTAATTGCCACACAATAATACATAGTACACACACACACACACACACACACACACACACACAACACGTATATAAATAAACGGTATAAGCTGGAAAAATTACACAGATGGTACATCTCGGTGTGCTTGACAAAATAGTCTAGTAGTCCTACGATTGGCCCAGAAAAAAAAAAAAAAAAAAAAAAAAAAAAAAAAAAAAAAAAACACTTCATCTAAGGACAATGTTTTTGGAAAAGTAGACACAATATACGTACGTAAACAATCTGTTCCTGTTATTGACTGCTACGAGTATTGACATCGCGAGCGTGAATCGTAAACACATAGGAAACTATAGCCTGAGTGACTGCGTCATTGTAATACGCCGAGCGACGACAGTCGTCGAGTAACCTGTGCAGACGTTATTGCAACTCTGTAAACTGCTATGATGGAAGGGAGATTTACGAGGGTTGGCAACACTGATGTAGAGACACTACGTAATAGAATATAATATTGTCGCTGATAGCACACGTTGCTGATATACCTATCTCATCTCCGCCCTTCCCATGTCACGGGCATGCGTTTCCCTGTTGTACATTTTATTTAAAAGTTTGAAGGGTACAGCATCTATTCAGCGCTCCTGTTTCCACCCAAAGGATTTGGTAAGCTTGCTTTTCCATCAACATTAACATCCGAGACTTATTTAAAAACTTGGAGAAATAAGCATATTTCTGAAAAGTGTTGTTGCTCAGATAATGCTTCATTAAATATGCATTCTGAACATTATTCCTATAATTTTCTGAAATATTATTTTCATTCAGAACTTCACCGAAATGTGAAAATTAACTTCGTGGGCTTCCACGATCGGTGTCATTTAGAATAAAACAATCCTGGGTATTAGGTCGCGACATGTTTAAAACACTTAGCAAAGGAATTGCTGACATTTCGAACACAGTGCAGTTTTTCTCTTCGGTGCGATTAACTGTTTGATGCTGCTGAATGCTTGCCCTATATACTCTGAAGTCTTCCGGTATCTGATACCGACGTAGTATATCTAACATGATTGGTTGGCAGTAGCGAATCAGTCGGCTGTTACGTCTGATACTCTGGTAAAAGATAGGAAGGCAACAGCCAGTCAGCAGCTAGCAGCCAGTAGTGCTGGGCAAATGATATTCGCGTTCGAACATGCTCGGGATTTCCCGACACAGCGGAGGACTCGATACAGTATCGAACTGTTCGAACAGTCAGATAATAAATGACTGGCGCTGAATATCTGCAAACGATACGCGGGAAATTTTAAAGTTAGAGGGCTATCGCTTTGCTCAGAATTAATTTCATAGGAAGTACAAGTAAGAGTAAAATAAAAGAAGGACAACACTATGAAAAAAACTGTATATTTTGTTTAAAACAGTACATACGTGATGTGTCTGGTGTCACTGCAAGATGTGATCCATTGATAAAATATCTGCTACTAGAACAGAACTACTACACCTCATTACTGATGGCCGAAAGAAAAACAAATGTGAATCCTTCGTAAGTAGAAATTACATTTAGTGTGTTTATAAGAGATAGGTTGCAAATGATCATTCCATTCCCTGTTCATGTTACCACCTTTTAATCGCCTTGAAAACAAGATTAAAAGCGATGAAATAGGGCCGCGGTGGAGTAGCCGAGCGGTCTAAAGCGTCTCGCTGCGGAGCGCGCGGTTGCGCGGCGTGGAGGTTCGAGTCCTCCCTGGGGCATGGGTGCGTGTGTTGTCCTTAGGTTTAAGTAGTTTGTAAGCTACGGACTGATGACCACGCAGTTTGGTCCGATAGATTTACAAACATTTGATTTTTGATGAAATAGGGAAAACATTAGAAATTTAATACCCAATAAAGCAAATAAAATAAACTGATTGCGACCTCTCAATAAACGGTGCACGAGCTGCTGTGTACGTAGTATCAACAGGCGTCACTAGATCGCAGCACTAGAATTTAAAATCACGATTGCTATCGTATACTTACAGCCTATATTCGCTACTGTTTTTACTTACGACCTGCATCCTAAAAGCTACTACTATTGTCCAAATTTCACACTTGTCAATCCCTATAGTACATTAATGACACCCTATATTCGTTATAAATCGTATACTGCACAGCACAGTAAAAATGTATTAATATCATCGTTGTAAATCGTAGAGATAGTACCTCCTGGCATTGATAGATAAATCGTGATCGAATGTTCGAACATTTCCCGAGATTTCCCGAACTGTGACGTAAATTGTTCGAACAGTTAATGTTCAAGCCCAGCTCTAGTAGCCAGGGGTGCTGTTTCTTGATACGAAAGCTCAGGCCCTGCATCAGCTCTACCTTGGCCGCTGTTTATACTGCAGACCCGGGTCAAGTAGTGCAGCTGGCTGGCGCACACACGTGGACCGCTGGGCTGGGATTTCTGGCAGCCACGTCCAAGGTAATTTCTAGCTACAAGGAAACATCTCCCCTGGGTACTAGTTGCTGATTGGGTGTTGTTTACCAGGGCTGTTCACCAGGGTATCAAACGTAAGAGCCCACTCATTCGCTGCTGCCAACTAACAACCATGTTAGACGTATGACGTCGGTATCAGATAACTGAAAAATTAAAAGTATACGGGGTGAAGCATTCAGCAGTACCCAACAGTTAACTGCCCTGAAGAGGAAAGCTGTACAGTGGTCGAAACGTCGGCAATTCCTTTGCTAAGTGTATTAAACATGACGCGCCCTAATACCAATATATTGTTCATTGTAAATGAAAATTAACTGTTTAAAATGCGGTACATTAATTAAATTAATTACAACTGAACCTAACATATTAATCTTTTTACATAAAACGAAATGTTTAACTAAATTTAAGTTTCTTAATTAAAACTTCGACATTTCAGATAATTACGTAAAATGAACAAAAATTTGGATATAGTGGGGATCGACCCCGGTCCACAAAATTACCGATATATTCAATTATCCACTAAACCACACCAACATTAAACATTTTGTTACTCAAGCTTGTTAATACTTCGTTTAAACTGTAACTGCGTGCTTATGGAATATCTCCCCAATTGTGCGATTGAATTCACGATTTCCTATCAGGAAGGACACAGTTCGTTGTAATTGACGGTAATTCATCGAGTAAAACAGAAGAGATTTCTGGCGTTCCCCAGGGAAACGTTATAGGTCCCCTAATCTTCCTTGTGTTTATAAACGATTTAGGAGACAATCTGAATAGCTCCCTTAGACTGTTCGCGGATGATGCTGTCGTTTATTGGTTAGTGAAGTCAACAGAGCATCAAAAGCAACTGCAAAGCGATTTCGACAAAATTTCTACATGGTGGGAAAATTGGCAATTGACACTAAATAAAGAAAAGTGTGAAGTAATACACATGACCACTAAAATAAATCCGATGAACTTCAATTACGCGATAAATGAGTCAAACCTTAAGGTCGTAAATTCTACCGAATACCTAGGATTTACAATTTCGAACAACGTAGATTTGAGAGAACACACAGAAAATATTGTAGGGAAGGCGAACCAAAGATTACGTATCATTGGCTGAACGCTTCGAAGATGCACCAGCTCCACCAAAGAGACTGCCTACATCACACTTGTGCGTCCTCTCCTGGAGTACTGTTGCCCATTGTGGGACCCTCACCAGGTGGGACTGACGGAAGATATTGAGAAGGTTCATAGAAAGGCAGGTCGTTTCGTTTTATCACGTCACAGGGGGGAAAGCGTCACGGAAATGTTGCACTAATTGGGGTGGAAATCATTAAAAGAAAGACGTTATTCATTGCGGCGTGATCTGTTTGCGAAGTTTCAATCACCGACTTTTACTTCTAAATGTGAAAATATTTTGCTAGCACCCACTTACGTAGGGAGACATGACCATCCCAATAAAATAAGAGAAATCAGATCGAAAACGGAACGATTTAGCTGTTCTTTCTTCCCGCGCGCTATTAGAGAATGGAACAGTAGAGAAAAGTTATGAACGTGGTTAATGAACCCTCTGCCAGGTACTTAAATGTGATTTGCAGAGTATCTATGTAGATGTAGATGTAATCGGAAATATTTCGATAACGTTTATACTTACCTTCAGCCCACTGAAGCAAATTAGGAATTTAAAAGCTTGATCTACTTTTTTTCCTGTCACTCATTTTGAGCCAGAACTGTAGGACGAATCCTGCGGCATCCCTTGGTGAAAATAATTACGTCTCAGGGTAAAATTATTCATTTAAATGGCACGTATGTCTCAGTTACACGCAGGATCCTATACATTTCGTTCAGTGCTAAAGTAGTATCCACTTGGAGCAGATCCTCGACAGTTCTGATTCAAATTGAATGAAAAGGGAAACAAGAAGTTGCGCGTACTTGAAATTGAAGTTGGTAATGGGTAACGAAACTCCTTGGGTAGTACACGCAGCTACGTTAACCATAGTGCCAGGGTGGCGCAGTGGTAAAATGAACTGCGTAGTGAATAGCAAATCTTGGAGTTGGCACAAGTTGTTAGTGAATCCTTCGTCATATTCTCATTAAACACTGTACCTCCGATTGTTAGTAGTAAAAACAAAACATTTTACAGAGCACGGTGTTACCTCAGAGAAACGTTTTTGCGCTTTGGTTTATCACGAAAGCTAAAGACAAATTTTGAGGCCTCCACTAGGCACATATTTTATTACTGACATTGAACTTCGATTTGCAGAGCAGAGGTTTTTAGATCTGATGTCGGTAGATGCCGAAATGACGTCACAAATAAAGACAATTTTAGCAATCTATGTGGTTTTATTGTTATTAGCAGTTACAGACAATACCAAAAAAGTACGTAAGATAAAACAAGAGAAAGTACAGGTAAGGTCCGAGGAGACGTGGAATGGAGAACAGTTTACTAATGAACCATAGATAAAACAAAAAGGTGAGTTCTGGTCTGCGACCACGAAATAACGGCTAGTCAGCGACAAGCGAGCGTAAATCTGTCTGTTAAGCAAACGTATGCTTCTTTATGTGTCGAGGAGAGCGTTTTGTTCAACTAAGTCGACCAGTCCATTTAGCTTCAACTGTTCAGTTGAGACGACCAGATGAGGTGACGCAGATGTTATCCCATTACACTCATATTTGGAAGAGGATGGTTCAAATACACGTCCGGCTATCCAGATTTCCATTTGCTGTGATTCCCTACACTATTCCAGCGAAATGAGCAGATGGCCCATTTCAAACTACAGGTCCTCTTTTGTTTTCCAAATCAAGCTTTTCCTAGTGTTTCATAGTTCCTTCCTTCCTCCTTTCCTTCCTTCTGTTTATCCTAGTTTCTTCAATTTAAACCACTTCTTTCAGCTGTCATCATTACGAACTGCACTCAGCACAGCTGCTGTGGGGACGATTGAAGGTTTTTTTTTTTTTTTTTTTTTTTTTTTTTTTTTTTTTTTTTTTTTTTTTTTTTTTTGCGCCACGGGTATTTCTGTTCATTGCGGTCGCTGATCCCATTTGTTCGTTGTGTTGAGAGTAATCTATTCAGTGAGAAGTAGCAAGCATTTCTTCGTCAGCTCGGATTCAATTTCCATTTCTCGATGTACTCTTCAAACCTAAACGCTTAAACGCAATCACTTTTTCAAACTTTATGTGACCTACTCAACATTTCCTGATCTAAATATCAATTTCAATATAAATTCAGATACCCTGAGACGGTTTTTCGTCTCAAACATGTCCAAGACATTAACGATAAATAAGAAGCAATTAATTAAAATTTGTGATGCGGCCGGGAATCGAAACCGCATGTCTATGGTTACTAGACAGACGTCTTACCGTTATACCACCGCACCACTAACGGTTAAGGTGCCTTGGAATAGTCTAAGTACGACTTCCCTCCTCGTCACAAACTTTAATTCAACTTCTGTGTTCCATAGATAATTGCCACTACTGCCAAGGCTCTCCATGCGGTGGTCTAACTGTAAGACGTCTGCCTAGTAAGCATGGAGGTCCGGGTTCGATTCCCGGCCGCATCACCAATTTTAATTCATTGCTTCTTATTTATCGTTAATTTCCTGATCTATTGTTGTTGGCATTCTAGTGGTAACAAACCATTTCCACTGGATTGTTATTTATGTCTTACTATTCAAAGATGATTCGAAAGTGACGGAATAACACGAAGCCGCATGGGAGCAGCCGAGCGATCTGGATCTCCACGTCGCGGATCGCGATGCCTCCCGCGTCGAGTGTTCGAATCCCCCCTCGGGCATGGATGTTTGTACTGTCTTTAGTATAAGGTAATTTATAAGTAGTTTGTAAGTTTAGGAATTGCTGACCCCGCAGTTAAGTCCCATAAGCTGTACAAATATTTGAACATTTTGAATAACATGAGCAGTTAGGTGAGATCACAGAGATCGTTGAATATGAAGGCGTTTAATACTCATTTATTACAGACTAGATGACCTGGTGAACTTCTCATAACTTACATCTTAATATAAGTCATATTAATTTAAATCATATGTATTTTAGACCAAGTAGCTTTATAAAGGCATCATCAGATAGTCTAATTATCGGCTCGATAGTGGGCGGAAAGAGTGAGCAAATCACGCACACATGTCCAGGATAATGTTCATGTCACATTCGTGGAAGTTCAGGAAAGATTTAAACGGTGATAAAATATGGAAAAATTGCGAGGAAAAATTAATTTCAAAACATGTAAAATAATGACTTGGTTGTTGTGTTGGGTGCATTCGGAAATATACTTGAAAAGAGTAAAGTTCGCTTTACACGATGTGAACTCGTATATGAAATGTAATAGATAAAAATTAATTGCTGTTGGTTAGTCTCGCTAAAACTCGAGAACGGCTAAACCAATTTGGCTCTATCTCATTACATAAACCACTAAATCTACTGTGATGAAATCTGCTGTGGGGGTTGCTGGAGCGCTGAGGTACTGGTTAAGATACTTTAGAATTGTGAAATTCAAGATTTTTCTTATTTGAAGTATATAAAGCGAAATATCGAACAATAATTACTCTCTGTAAAAGCTATTTACTCTTTGATTTCTTTACTATTTTTCAGAAGTTATAATTAACTGATAAAAGTCCGTTGTCCCTTTTGTAAAAAGTGGATAGACTGCCAGAACAACAGAAGTGCCTGTCAGTTTGCCACAAATATTCCTATTTTCTGGCCAGCTATTCCAAACTTTTACTTCACTCAAAACTTCCTCTCGCTTTCAACGTCGAATGTGCAAAATATTACCACAATCAGATGAATGGTATTGATATTTCATAGAAAAATCTCTTTTTATTTTTTCTGAATTTTCCAATTTTCCGGGAAACTTTTCTAAATTTTTATTTCATAAGAACGTTATTCTCGCTTTTAAGATCAAATATGCAAAATTTTATCGCGATCAGACGAATGATATTGCTATCCTATTAAAAAAAAACTCTTTCAGTTTCTCGCAAATTTCCAAATTTTCCCGATAAATTTCCCAAATTTTGAGTTAATAAGAGCGTTCATCTTTCTTTGAACGTCAAATGATCGAAATTGTATCACAATCGGATGAATGGTTCTCAACTTGTAGTGTTGAGTACATTTAGAAACACAATGAAAAAGGAACTTCGTTCGAATTTTGCGACTTTCCTTTCAACTGTCAATATTTTTCTCCCTGAAAACTTTTCCAAGACCATAATGAACAAAACAAAAAAAATTACCCTCTTTCTCAAATTTTCCAATTTTCCGGTAGATGTAAAAAACTTTGTCATACAAAGCTTGTCCTGTCAGGCCGTACTTACGTGTGCTCTTACAAGCATGTGGCAATTGATGTTTATTCATAGAAAAAAAAATCGCTTTCGGTTTTTCCTAAATTTTCCTACTTTCCGGGCGACTTTTCCTAATTTTTATTTGACGCGAACCTTCCTCTTGCTATCAACATGATATGTACAAAATTTTATCACAATTGGACCAACGGTATTAATAGCTCACTGGAAAAGCTGTTTCATTTTTCCCGATTTTCCTCTTTTCCGGACAACTTTTCCATATTTTATCGCCGTTTAATCCTTCCCTGGACTTACACGAATATTTCAAGACTAAAATTAGCCAAATCGGTTCAGCCGTTCTCGATTTTTAGCGAGACTAACGAACAGCAATTCATTTATATATTATTAGATACCTGGGAATAAGTTCGTGCTTCAGGGCATAGTCCTCTGCCCGACGTATTGTCTTCAACGGCTGAACACGTCTTCAGTGGCTTTTGAGACACAGTACTCTAGTTCACACTTGTAGTCAGCTCAGCAAGTCACAAGCAATACGTCAGCAATAGTTCAACAACTATTTGTCGATACCTTCGCGAAAGCCCACCTTCAACGCAGTACTCAAGTTGCAGGGGGTAGCGTCTAATCTGCAGTTGAGAATGTGGGCCAGCGCGGAGTTCCCGTGTGGTCGCGAGAGTCACGTGCAGAGCTAGGCGGATAGGCAATCTATGGCGCGGATTATCATGCAAGCCGCGCCGCGCCGCGCCGCGCCGCGGGACTGCATGCGCGGATGAATGCAAACGAAGCCCGCGCACGCTCCTCTGCGGCCTCCACTGTATTCCTGACCTCGGATCTGGCCCTGCAGTTGTGAGGCGTCAAAGAAGAACTTGAGAAGGACGTGTCTCGATGTGGGCGCATTTTGGCCCACTTCAGGTCAGTAACATCAAAAGTGAGCCGTTTTCCATAGCCTTTTGACAGCTCGAAATTTAATCGTAAAAACTGCTTTAACCGTTCATCTGAAACGAAAATTGAATAAACGAACTTGTAGAGGAGGAAATCCATCTACAACTTTACTCTCCTAACATTTTGGCCCACTTTAGGTTACGGTAGAAACACTAAAAATGGGCCATTGCGATCGTCTTTTGGCAGCTCGAAATTTAAATAAAAATAACGGCATAACCATTCACTTGACACGAAAATTGAATAACCGAGTTTGTAGAGGAGAACATTCTCTACAACTTTGCTGTGTCATGTTGTTTTCATATCTCGTATCGTTTCAGAGATATTTGCAAAAATAACGGCGATTTTGGGATGTCTGTCTGTCTGTCTGTCTGTCCGTTTGTCCGTAACGTGTTCCCCGTTTTAAGACAACCGTTCAACCGATCAACACCAAATTTTACAGACGTAATTGTAGGCCGACAGAGACCAGTACCTCCCTCTTTCGTATTTTTCGGACAAGAAATACGGTAGTAAAACCAAAAAATGCCGTTTGTAATATAATTCTAATTGCGAAAGAACCGTTCATCTGGGACGAAAATTGAATAACCTAATTGGTAGAGGGGAAAATTATCTACAACTTCGCTCTATTATGTTTTTATCATATCTTGCATCGTTGCAGAGATATTTGCTTAAATAATGGCGATTTGACGATGTCCGTCTGGCTATAACGTGTACCCACTTTTTAGGTAAAACCGTTCAACCGATCGGTATCAAATTTTACTGACATAATCGTTGGCTACCAGAGACCATAACCTCGCTTTTTCAAATATTTCGGACAGGAAATACGTTAGTAATACGAAAAAAGGCTTTTGTAATGTAATTTTAATTGCAAATAAACCGTTCATCTGACACTAAAATTGAATAACCGAATTTGTAGAGAAGATTCTCTACACCTTTGTTTCCTTATGTTTTTTCATATCTCGTATCGCTTGAGAGATATTTGCAAAAATAACAGAGTTTTGATAGCCTCCATTGAATTAACGAAAACCAGCCGTTCGCAGATGTCACGTGACATTCATCGCCCAGAACTCTTTCTGGCATAAGCCATCTTGCGTTGCGTATTTGATGGTTTTTCTTATTTTAACTTACACGTTGTCATTTCAAAGCAATGGCGCACTGAAGAATTAACAAAAACAGGTCGTTCTTCGTACGATAAATGATTATCTAGTGTCTACAAATGCCATATTAGCATCAGTTAACAATGTCCAACAATAGTATGAGATTAAAGAACGCAACTTCTAAGTGTTGGCCGTAGCGTCGTGGGTAATGCGTTGGACTGTGACGCCGAAGATCAGTGGTTCAATACCCGCCACTACTTAAAAAAAAATTCCTAAAAGGGTTTCAAACACTCTTATTAGTTAATTTTTTATTGTTTACATTATTATTTTGGTCAAAAATGTTTGCAAAAACTTACAAAACTACAAATCTAAAGTGGATCGTAAAACACGACAGTGCGATATTTTTCAGAGATATTTGCAAAAATAGCGGCCGTTTGTCACTGTCTGCGTGTCTGTCTAGCGTGTTTCCACTGCTTAGGTGGCGCCGATCAACCGATCAGTACCAAATGTAACAGATGTAATTTTTGGCCGCCAGCGATCAGAACCTCCTTCTGACGCCAGTACCGGAGGTCGTAGAGGGTCGCACTATGCCTTATCTCGGCTAATATGCGTCAGTCGGGAAAATTTTCAAGTAAAACGTGTTCAGAATTTAATACCGAGTAACTTCAGTTTCCAAGTTTTTTTCGATATTTTGACTCTGAAAGGTGTTACAAACGTATAAAAGTATACTTCTTTGTATGACCCTACTGAAATTTTTTGCTGTGGGTCATTAAATGCAGGTGCAAAGAATGTTTTGAAGTTGATATTTCATCTAGGGATGAATATATTGCAGAAAAGTACCTCTTATATACAAATAAAAACATTATAAAACAAAACAAAAACGGTTGCGGAAGGTCAGAGCAAATTTTGAAATAAAATGTAACAATTAAAAAAATGAGAGATGAAAAAATAAATTACGACAAATATCGCGAATATATAGGTATTTAAAGAAGAATCAGATGTAAAAATTTAAATTATTCTACACAACTAAGAAAATGTGTAGTAAAATGCAAGAATAAAGATTAAATACATCTACATGGTATACTCTGCGTAGCAGAGGGTTCATCAAATCACCTTTACACTATTCATCTGCCATTACTTTCTCGAATAGCGCATGAGAAGGAAGAACATCTTAATCTCTCCGTTCGAGCTCTGATTTTATTCTGATGATCATTTCAACCTATGTAAGTGGGAGTCAACAGTAAATTTTCTCATTCGGGGGAGAATGTTGGCGATTGGAGTTTCGTAAGTAGCCCACACCGCAGCGATAAGCGCCGTTGTTGTAATGATTCCCATCCCAGATCCTGTATCATTTCCGTAGCGCTGTCTCCCCTGCATCCTGACAATACAAAACGAACTGCCCTTCTTTGGACTCTTTCTATGTCCTCCGCCAAACCCACCTGATAAGGATCCCACACTGGGCAGCAATACTCCACAAAAGGACGGACAAGTGTAGTGTATGCAGTCTCTTTAGGAGTTCTGTTGCATCTTTTAAAGGTTCTGCTAATAAAACGCAATATCTGGTTCGCCTTTCCCACGACATTATCCACGTGTTCTTTCCAGTTCAAGTCTGAAATAATAGTAATTTCTAGGTATTTTTTGGAGTTTACGGCCTTCACTTTTGATTGATTTATTATGTTAACAAAGTTTTACGGATTTCTTTTCGATCTCATGTGGACGACTTCACACTTCTCATTATTTAGAGTCAATTGCTAATTTTTACACCATAGTGATATCTTCTTAGATCGTTCTGCAGTTGGTTTTGATCTTCAGATGATTTTACTAGACGGTAAATGACGGCGTCATCTGCAAACAACCTAAGACAGCTGCTCTGATTTTCTCCCAAATCGTTTATGTAAATAAAAAACAGCAGAGGACCAATAACACCACTCTGTGGAACGCCCGATGTCACCTCTGTTTTAGTCGATGCCTTACCATCGATTACAACAATCTGTGTCCTCTTTGACAGTAAATTCCCTATCCATTCGCAAATTTGGGGCGATATACCATAACCATGCAATTTATTTAAAGCCGTTTGTGACGTACGGTGTCAAATGCCTTCTGGAAATCAAGAAATACGGAATTAAATTGAGAACCCTTGTCGATAGCACTCATCACTTCGTGTGAGTAAAGAGCTAGTTGTGTTTTGCATGAACGATATTTTCTAAATCCGTGTTGACCTTGGGTCAATAGATGATTCTGTTCGAGATAATTCATAATATTTGAATACAGGATATGTTCCAAAACCCTGCTTCACACCGACGTCATTTAAATAGGCCTGTAGTTTAGTGGGTTACTCCTGTTGCCTTTCTTCAATATAGGTGTGACCTGCGCAACTTCTCCATCTTTTGGTACAGATCCTTCTTTGAGAGAGCGGTTGTATATGGCTGTTAAGTAAGGAGCTATTGCTTCAGCATAATCAGATAGAAATCTAATGGCTATACAGTCCGGCCAGTTGGACTAATGCATCAAGTCATGGACTGCAAGACAATTCCTGACGGAGATTCAGCTCCTCCATTAGGCATGTGTGTGTGTGTGTGTGTGTGTGTGTGTGTGTGTGTGTGTGTATTGTTCTTAGCATCATTTACTTTAAGTACTTTGTAAGTCATGGTCCGATGACTTTAGATTGAACAATTCACAATAACATTTCTATAGAAGAATAAGTCCAACTCCTCTCCCCCTTTCTCTTTTTTCACTTGCTTTCCTCTCCAGCTCTATTCATATGTCCTCTTTCTCTCTTGTCCACCATCCCTCCTATTCGAGAATGGAACGAGAGATAAATAGTGTAAAGGTAGTTCGATGAACCGTCTGCCAGGCACTTAAATGTGATTTGCAGAGTATCCCATGTAGATGTAGACGTAGATTGCCACACTAGAACAACTGTCCCTTGATGATGTAGTGGGCAGTATGCCTTGACGAGTACAGACATACACCAGTGCAAGATGGTGTGTTACCGGGAATCAGGGATGCTGGTATATGCTGCAAGCTGCAACACAAATTCCGAATGTTTAGGTTATTTGTCGGTATTCTCGAAGAGGCTATGTAGACTTTCCCGGCGTATTGACTGATCAAATCTTCTCGGGTTTCCAGCCGGATCGTACTGAAATCTGTCCACAATATTTCTGCGGTCCAACTGGCCGCTATCATCAGGTAAAGAAGCTAAGCAGCTCTTGTCGTGACTGAGTGAAATTGTGGAACAGCTGGCTCTATGTACGCAACGGAAGTACGAAGGCGCATGCGCTAAGTACAGAGGGGGTTCATTTACCCGTAGCTGCTGACCCTTGGCTTAAGAACAATTGCAGCGCCTCCAGTGGTGGGTAATGTCAAAAACGATAGATGGCTAAGGATTGTCATTCTTTGACATCTGATTTTCTTCAGATCTGATAACACAGGATTCCATGATTTACTCAGCATATAACAACTGTCACAGTTAATTGTGCTACCTGTTATTCTGATTTCAATGGATTCTTTCAAAACACAATCCCAGTAACGTGATGTATTTGCAACAACTTGTGTCTCGTCGTATAACATCATGTGTTCTTTAGAGAGTCAGTGTTCAGCCACTGCGGATTTTTCTTTCAAAACACAATCCCAGTAACGTGATGTATTTGCAACAACTTGTGTCTCGTCGTATAACATCCTGTGTTCTTTAGAGAGTCAGTGTTCAGCCACTGCGGATTTTTCTTTCAAAACACAATCCCAGTAACGTGATGTATTTGCAACAACTTGTGTCTCGTCGTATAACATCATGTGTTCTTTAGAGAGTCAGTGTTCAGCCACTGCGGATTTTTCAGGCTGCATCAATCACGTACGGCGGTGATGTTCAACACATCGGATTGTCTGGCCAATGTATGTTTTGCCGCACTCACGTGGTATTTTATAAACACCAGGCATTCTTAGGCCTAAAACATCTTTAACAAAGCCAAAAAGTGTTGTAGTCTTAGCCGGCGGACGAAAACTACACCTGATTTTATGTTTCTTTAAAATTGTTCCTACCTTGGCAGACACATTACCCGCATAAGGAAGCAAAGCAACAGAAATGAAAGTGTCTTCAGCTGCTTCAGGTAGTGGACCGAACTCAAAAACCCGTCAAATCTGCTTGTCAGTATAGCCATTTTGGTTGAACACATTCCTGACAAGTTGCAAATCTTGAGGTAAATTTCAAGGTTTGAGCAGAAGACGGGATCTCTATGGGGAGTTCAAATGTTTGTAATTCTATCGGACCAAACTGCGTGGCCATCAGTCCGTAGCTTACAAACCACTTAAACCTAGGTAAACTAACCTAAGGACAAACACACACACACACACACATGCCCCAGGGAAGACTCGAACCTCCACGGCGAGCAACCGCGCGCTCCGCAGCGAGACGCTTCAGACCGCTCGGCTCTATGGGAAGTCCTTTGCCCGCCATAGTCGCCAATCTTTTTATGGAGGACTTTGAGGAAATAGCTACGAAAACATCTTTTTTGAAACCAAATTTTTTTAGATATGTTGGCGATATGTTTCTTGTTTGGCCTCGTGGAATACATTCTCTGCATCGATTATTAGATTATTTCAACTGTCTCCATACTAAAATCAAATTCATGATGGAAATTGGAAAGGAGGGAAAGTTACCATTTTTTGATGTGTTTGTCTTTAAAGAAAGATGACGGAACTCGTAGACATAGAGTTTAGAGGAAACCGACGCAGCGATATAGATAAGAGATGACCAGTGGTATCGTCCCTCAAAGTGTGTACCATTTCTCCCGACTCTCCAAGTATGTCGTTGATGTGAATGACGGATTGCCCCCGCCGCGGTGGAGTAGCCGAGCGGTCTAAAGCGTCTCGCTGCGGAGCGCGCGGTTGCTCGCCGTGGAGGTTCGAGTCCTCCCTGGGGCATGGGTGTGTGTGTGTGTGTTGTCCTTAGGTTAGTTTACCTTAGGTTAAGTAGTTTGTAAGCTACGGACTGATGACCACGCAGTTTGGTCCGATAGGTTTACAGACATTTGAACCTTATTTATTTATTTATTTACCCTTGTTGCGGACCAGCTGCCTATGGGTATATAGCTGGTCGTGATTACAAAAACTATGTGATACATTTGTGCGACTATGATACAATATTTTCTTTATACATTTACAGTAATTACGTAAAAAAATACAAAGAAAAGCGTAAAAACTTATCATAAGGAAAATGGAAAGGCAACTTAAAAACATCAACTATTTTAAGAAGAGAATAATAGAAGATAGGAAAGACTGGTTTGAGTGACAGTCTGAAGAATAAGAGAGGAAAGTCCAGGGTGGGAGGCCTCGGAATTTAATTCGAGTCCTGCCATCCTGGAGTTTTCTCATTTTGAGACTCTTATGATTGGCTATATCTGTAGGTTACATTTGGCATATGTTTATATCGTCCTCTGTGTCGGGGCTGTCATGTGTGGTGTAATTTGTACTGTTTGTGCTTTCAGTGTCAGATTCATCATAAGTGTTTTGTCTTCTGTTGTGGGCGTTTCGTGTTGCACTACGTCTTACGTTCTGTGTGTTCTCGTCTTTTTTTCGTAGTGAGACTTCATCCGTCAGCCTGTTCATTATGTCCCATCCGTTCTTATCTCGTATTAGTTCGTTTAGGTATTTAGTCGTGTCAAACATAGTGTGAGTGTGTGTTTTGTAGAGCTGACAGTGTATAACAGTGTGTTCTGGGGTCCCAATTTCTCCACACGTACAGCATGGATTGTCACTGAGACCCACACGTGTGAGGTGTGTGGGGTAGGGCCGTGTCCCGTTAGGTTCAAATCAATGTTCAAATGTTTGTACAGCTTATGGGACTTACATACGGGGTCATCAGTCCCTAAACTTACAAACTACTTATGAACTACTTACGAACTAGGACGGCACAAATATCCATGCCCGATGGGGGATTCGAACCCCCGACCGTAGTGGCCGTGCAGACCGTGACTGAAGCGCCTCAGTCCCCTCGGCTACAGGGTCATCAGTCCCTAAACTTACAAACTACTTATGAACTACTTACGAACTAGAACGGCACAAATATCAATGCCAGAGGGGGGATTCGAACCCCCGACCGTAGTGGCCGTGCAGACCGTGACTGAAGCGCCTCAGTCCCCGCGGCCGGCTGTCCCGTTAGGAAGTGGATCATACCCCGGCTGGGATTGATATGACCCATTCTAAGACGTTCTATTTGAACCAGTGGTATCGTCCCATTTCTCCTGACTCTCCAAGTATGTTGTTGGATTGCCCCGAGTCGGCCGCGGTGACCGAGGGGACAGCAGCGTGCGAGTCACGGTCTGCACGGCGATACGGTCGGGGTATCGAATCCCCCCTCGGGCATGGATGTTTGTGCCGTCTTTAGTATTACCTAGTTCGTAAGTAGTTTGTAAGTTTAGGGACTGATGACGCCGTAGACCCATAAGCTCTACAAACATTAGAACATTTGATTGCCGCGAGCGCTCACACCTGGCTCCCCTGTTTCTGGCAAGTGGTCTACTCGCGCGCCTCCGAGCTCTCTCTCTGAGTGTCCGGCGTGTAGAGCGTTGAGCCGCGACCTGTGCTGAAAGCGCCACGACCGCGTTCCCCTGGCCGGCACGCGCGCGGTGGAGGGCAGACAATGGCGCGCCACAATGGGGCGTGATTCGGCAGAGGGGCTGCGCGGCCAGACGCTCCCGCGGGAAATTCGCCGCTTCGTTACCGCCGCCGCCGCCACCGCCGCCGCCACCGCCCCCGCTCACGCCGGCGACTTCATAAATGCGCCCCTCCCACCTGCCAAGCCGTTACAGCACACGGAAAAACCACAGCACTGCCACACACCTACACTCCCACTCTGTCAATCTGTACCGGAAAGATAACTAGGGTTGTATCCGAGTGGTTCGGCCGAATCCAATATTCGCCGAATCTAGCACAGTGGCTTCGGATTCGAGATTTGGTACATAATGGCCGAATACTACCGAATCCCGAATTCAAAGTGTTGTATGGAAACCTTCAGTTACGAATGTTGTAGTTTACTTTGTACAACGGTGCGCTTTCTTTTGCATTATTTATTTTCCATACATCCGCTGAAAGACGTGATGTCATAAAACGACACGACCTCACTTTGAATAGTTCTGATAAATGGTGCTAGGAACCGCCACAAATAACTTTTCTCGTCTATAATAATATAAGCAATGCTACACAGACTTGCTTAGAAAGCGCCAAAATTCTTCGTATAAGAAAAAAGTCTAATTTCCTTTTGATGACTATTGAGTTTTAATACACCATCCAACTAGGAAAATAGAACTTCAGTATTGCTCAACTTCAAATGCAGCAGCCTATCACATATAAGTAGCAACAAATATAAATTTCTTCACGTAAATACCAAAAATACATAAGGCTTTAGGACTCTTGCATGAGTTGCCTAATTTTGATTTCGCGTATTGTTTCTTCGAATTTTTTTTTTTTTCTTTTTTTTTTTTTTTTTTTTTTTTTTTTTTTTTCTTTTTGTTCTGGGGTATGTGAACTGCAATAAAGCACTAGGACTACAAGTATAACGTTATTTATTATGTAGGAAAAAGTTCTAATCGTGCGCCATTCAGGCGGGATGACGTCAATACAGCAACCACTTGACGTTTGTTTCAATAAATCATTTAAGGTCTAGCTTAAACACATGTACACCGACTGCCTTTCTAAAAGTGACAGACAACTGGGTCGTGTAAAACACCCAAGTGTGCCAATGGAATTATGATACATGGAAGTAGGTTCCAAATCATATTGCGTAACATGCATTTTTAAATGTTCGATCTCGAATGAACTAGATTCTAAGAGGGATGATGCTCTGTAGTACCAAGGATCTGTGTAACAAGGAATCAAATAATAGTGATTCAGAATTACCGTACTGGTATCTAATTACTATTATAAAGATTTCGTAAGATTTGTGTTATAAGTTGAATGAGATTGTTTTATATTTTCACATTTAGTTTCATACAATAGCCGTACATTTGAAGTCTTACCTAAAAGCTACTACGCAAAGCCGACTGCCAAGCCTACATTGCATCAGTATGCCTGATGCTACACCCACTGCCTTTATGCTACAACTCACTTGTTTTTCAATTAGGAGCAAGGATTGTTCCTATGAATCGTGATTCGTAAATTCCACACTCTCTTCCTCATAAGAATAATACAAATGTGAACATTACGCCATGTAATCTTCCGTGTTAGATGTTACCACATTTAAATTCCGCCCGCCTAACAAACCCGAAAGACAACGGCGAACGCGGAAGAATATAGGCCTTCGTATCACGTTAATGTTTACATTTGTTTTTTTCTTATGCTAAACGGGAATAGTTAGAAATGAAGCACGGCAACAAAGTACTAAGACTGATTTTTAAATCTTCTACGAATATAAATTCTGTGCAGACAAGTTACGTGATATTAAATGTTACAAAGAATAAATGAATCTACAAAATACCCTTGCTTCATCCTCCGGAATGCGCACTCTGCGCATCAGGTACTTTACACAGTTCTGAAAGGTCTTCGTGGCAATAACGAGTACACACACGTCGAATAAACGCGGATTTCTCTGTGTCTGAATGCCCTGTCCGTCACTCATGGAATGCCTGATATCACTATAAAATTATTTAACATTTACACATCCTACTTTTTAAGAATCTTATTCTTAACTTCCAAAATATCTACTCATCTTTTCAGGTTTTATTTTTTACTCTTCCCTTTGGAAAAAAATAGACCTTAATCCTTTCCTTTCTAGGACTTTATTCTGCAATTATTATTATTATATTATTATTTCATCACACTGAAATCGTTTGTAATAGAGTAAAGAAAGTTTCTTATTATCTTTTAGAGCATCTAAATAACATATATCTCAAAATGTATCATGGAAATTTCTTTTAAGGATAGGGGGGTATAAAAATATAAATGAATTTTTAATTTCTTAAATTTTACTGTTAATATTATCATTTGTGATCCACTCCAGAAAGAAGACTTTATCTTCATCATTGACTATAAGAGAGTAGTAATTCTTTTTAAATACACAATCTGTTGATTCGATTCGGATTTGGTATTCGGCACATCGTTTTTTTTTGTTTTTTTTTTAACAAAAAATCGGCATTCGGATTCGATTCGATAAAATTGGGGTTCGACCCATCTCTAAAAATAACGGTTGTTAGGGTGTCTACTTTTTTTTTTTTTTTTTTTTTTTTTTTTTTTTTTTTTTTTTGTTGTTGTTAGGGTGTCTACCTGAAAAAAGCAGGAGTAAATTATAGGGAGCGTAAGGTTATTTACAACTTGTACAAAAACCAGACAGCGGTTGTCAGAGTTGAAGGGCATGAAAGGGATGCAGTGGTTGGGAAGGGAGTGAGACAGGGTTGTAGCCTTTCTCCAATGTTATTCAATTTGTACATTGAACAAGCTATAAAGGAAAGCAAGGAGATATTCGGTGAAGGAATAAAAGTTCAGGGGGAAGAATTAAAAACATTGCGTTTTGCCGATGACATAGTAATTCTGTCAGATACAGCAAAGGACCTGGAAGAGCAATTGAATGGAATGGACAGTGTGCTGAAAGGTGCATATAAGATGAACATTAACAAGAGCAAAACTAGGGTAATGGAGTGCAGTGTAAGAAAATCAGGTGATGCTGAAGGAATTAGATTGGGGAACGAAGCAATAAAGGAGGTAGATGAGTTTTGTTACTTGGGCAGTAAAATAACAAATGATGGGCGCAGTACAGAGGATATAAAATGCAGAATGGCAATGGGTAGGAAAGCGTTTTTGAAAAAGAGAAATTTGTTAACATCGAATATTGATTTAGGCCTAAGGAAGTCCTTTCTGAGGGCATTTGTATGGAGTGTTGCCTTGTATGGGAGTGAGACATGGACGATAAACAGTGCGGACAGGAAGAGGATTGAGGCTTTTGAAATATGGTGCTACAGAAGAATGCTGAAGATTAGGTGGGTGGATCGCGTAACTAATGAGGAGGTACTGAACAGAATTGGGGAGAAAAGGAATTTCTGGCATACCTTGACTAAAAGAAGGGATAGATTGGTAGGACACATTCTTAGACATCAAGGAATTGTTAATTTAGCGTTGGAGGGAAGTGTGTGGGGAAAAAATCGCAGGGGAAGACCAAGAGATGGATACAGTAAGCAGATTCAGACAGATGTAGGTTGTCGTTCTTATGTGGAGATGAAGAGGCTTGCTCAGGATAGGGTATTGTGGAGAGCTGCATCAAACCAGTCTCCGGACTGAAGACCACAACAACAACAGGGTGTCTACAAAAAACACTGCTCCAGTTTGAACTGATTATAAAGTGAAAATATTTTGGAATATGCTTTATGTAAGCTTTCAGAAGTTACAGTAACCATCATCAGGTGGAATGAGATTAAGCAGAGTACATATAAGTTGTGTTGACCTGTTGCACTGTCTACAAGAGAAAATACAAAACACTACATCAGAATGTAACTTTTACAACTATTCAAATGAAGTTAAATGTAAACAATTAAAATATACCTCCAGTGGCCACAGGTCCCATGTATTGTCATAACATCACTTACATGTAACAAATCACAACCACCATTTTTGTTTATTATTAACAGGAGCAAAGAGCTAATACTAAAGACATGATGCGCCAAAGATGACTTTAACACTATGCTTTAAATGGCGATAAAACTGAAGACAAGTATATAATGCACACAATAAATTAATATATACATAATTACACACAATTTGGGCTTAATATAAGATTAACATTTTATACAGAGATTGACATTCACTCAGTAAGAGCTTAAAAATATATATATACATAAATAAAATAATGTGTAGACTTTGAACGGTTATGCTTCTAATGCTTATGAGCAGTGCACATTATGAACTGAGATATATATAATTTAGTATACAATACATTTTAAAATAAATATACATATAGTTTTAAATATATATAGACTTCATGGGCTGACAAGGCTTGAGTGTGGGGGGGGGTCGTTTACAAATTCAGGCTGCTGTCAAACTATACTAATAAACTATACAATAAAATAAGTGACTGGTAAGAGTAACACCCTGTGTTTCAATCAATTTCAAACAACAGTCACGGTAAAGCCTTACCAAAATGTTTACATTTAAACTGATTATGCATTTCAGCGTTCAGTCACCGTCTAACATACACATACACAGTTGCGTGGTTATGGTATATCGCCCCGAATTTGCGACTGGATAGGGGATTACCTGTCAGAGAGAACACAGTATCTAGCAATCGATGGTAAGACATCGAAAAAACCAGAGGTGATATCGGGCGTTCCACAGGGCAGTGTTATTGGCCCTCTGCTCTTCCTTATTTACATAAACGATTTGGAAGAAAATCTAAGCACCTCTCTTATGTTGTTTGCAGACGACGCCGTTAATTACCGTCTAGTAAAATCATCTGAAGATCAAAACCAACTACAGAACGATCTAAGACGATATCACTATGGTGTAAAAATTGGCAGTTGGCTCAAAATAATGAGAAGTATGCAGTCGTCCAAATGAGTACGAAAAGAAATCCGTTAAACTTTGTTTCCAAGATAAATCAAGCAAAAGTGAAAGCTTAAACTCTACAAAATACCTAGGAATTACTATTATTTGATACTTAAACTGGAAAGAACACGTGGATAATGTCGTGGAAAAGGCGAACCACAGATTGCGTTTTGTTGGCAGAACCCTTAAGAGATGCAACAGAAGTACTAAAGAGACTGCATACACTACACTTGTCCGTCCTTTTATGGAGTATTGCTGCCCCTTATGGGATCCTTATCAGGTGGGTTTGATGGAGGAAATCGAAAGAGTCCAAAGAAGGGCAGCTCGTTTTGTACTGTCACGATACAGGGGAGACAGCGTTACGGAAATGATACACTATCTGGGATGGGAATCATTACAATAATGATGGTTTGATGAACCCTCTGCCAGGCACATAAATTTGATTTGCAGAGTATCCCATGTAGATGTAGATGCGACACTTACAGCTCTGAAAGTTGTTATCAGTTGACAGTTGCAACGACATTAGCTCTCCTAGTGGAGGGCAAGCTGCCGAAGGAGTAATGTTTGTTCATAATTATTTTTGTATGTAATTATCGAAATAGTTAGTATTATTTTTGATTTACGAACATCAGTAAAATATCAAGAGACTTTCATAATCGGGAAATTAATGTTAAAACAGTCGAATTTCATCGAATTATTGGTATAAAGAACAACTTCGCCAGGAGCAATTACTAAGGAATATGTGTGTAATTGCACCTTATTCCGCTGAAAGTAAACAAAATATTAACGAAAGAGAAACATAAATTTAATATATGGTTTGTTCTTGCTATGATATGCAGTTTTTTCACGTACATCAATTTGCTGTGGATACACACATTTTTACAGTTCACTCGTCTTTTTTATACGTGCAAGTGCTTTTGAGTGTAATTACTTTAGATTTTAGCCAATGTTTTGAAGATTGTTGCCGTATGTGGTCCAGCTGTAGCAACAATTTTGGTACTGGTTTCTTCCTTGCTGGTAAACAGTTTGATTGCTTATGCCGTTTCATTGCCACGTTTGTGATGCATTTCTTCCAGCTTCAGATGTTGTGGCTGTTTTGGTACTTTAAATACTGTATTTATAGCATTCTATATACGTTTCCTACGTTTCACACGCACTGATTTTACTGGAATTGTAGTGAAGAAATCGTAACGTTTCCGAGTAGAAAACGACTTATTTTTACGAAAGGGCAGGTTTTCCGGTATTACCTAGACATTTTTACGAGGCCTTTTTAAAAAGTCTACATCTACATCTACATCTACATAGATACTCTGCAAATCACATTTAAGTGCCTGGCAGAGGGTTCATTAACCACCTTCATAACTTTTCTCTACCGTTCCATTCTCTAATAGCGCGCGAGAAGAAAGAACACCTAAATCGTTCCGTTTTCGATCTGATTTCTCTTATTTTATTGGGATGGTCATGTCTCCCTAAGTAGGTGGGTGCTAGCAAAATATTTTCACATTCAGAACTAAAAGTCGGTGATTGAAACTTCGCAAACAGATCACGCCGCAATGAATAACGTCTTTCTTTTAATGATTTCCACCCCAATTCGTGCAACATTTCCGTGACGCTTTCCCCCCCCCCCCCCCCGTAACGTGATAAAACAAAACGAGCTGCCCTTCTCTGAACCTTCTCAATATCTTCCGTCAGTCCCACCTGGTGAGGGTCCCACAAGGGGCAACAGTACTCCAAGAGAGGACGCACAAGTGTGATGTAGGCAGTCTCTTTGGTGGAGCTGGTGCATCGTCTAAGCGTTCTGCCAATGAAACGTAACCTTTGGTTCGCCTTCCCCACAATATTTTCTATGTGTTCTCTCCAGTCAAAGTTGTTCGTAATTGTAACTCCTAGGTGTTTGGTAGAATTTACGACCGTAAGGTTTGACTGATTTATCGCGTAATTGAAGTTCAGCGGATTTCTTTTAGTGGTCATGTGTATTACTTCACACTTTTCTTTATTTAGTGTCAATTGCCAATTTTCGCACCAAGTAGAAATTTTGTCTAAATCGCTTTGCAGTTGCTTTTGATCCTCTGTTGACTTCACTAACCAATAAACGACAGCATCATCTGCGAACAGTCTAAGGGAGCTATTCAGATTATCTCCTAAATCGTTTATAAACACGAGGAAGAGTAGGGGACCAATAACGCTTCCCTGTGGAACGCCAGATATCACTTCTGTTTTACTCGATGACTTACCGTCAATTACAACGAACTGTGTCCTTTCTGACAGGAAATCGTGAATCCAATCGCACAATTGGGGAGATATTCCATAAGCACGCAATTTCATTAGAAGCCGCTTGTGGGGTACAGAATCAAAAGCCTTCCGGAAATCCAGAAATATGGAATCGATTTGAGATCCCTTGTCGATGGCACTTAACACTTCATGTGAATAAAGGGCAAGCTGTGTTTCGCAAGAGCGATACTTTCTGAATCCGTGCTGACTATTGGTTAATATGTCGTTCTCTTCGAGGTAGTACATAATATTCGAACAAAGTATATGTTCCAAAATCCTACTGCAAATCGACGTCAATGAGATAGGCCTGTAATTTTGGGGATCACTCCTATTGCCTTTCTTGAATATTGGAGTAATTTGGGCAACTTTCCAGTCTTTGGGTACGGATCTTTCGCTGAGTGATCGGTTGTAAATTATAGCTAAGTACGGAGCTATTGCATCAGCATACTCTAAGAGGAATCTAGTTGGTATACAATCTGGCCCGGAAGGTTTATTTTTGTTTAGTGACTTAAGTTGTTTTACTACTCCAGGAACATCTACTTCTAAGTTTCGCATGCTGGCAGCTGTTCTTGGATTGAATACTGGAGTGTTAACTTCGTCTTCTTTGGTGAAAGAATTTCGGAAAGCTGTGTTTAGTAATTCTGTCTTAGCAGTACTGTCGTCGGTAGTATTACCATTGCTATCGCGTAGTGAAGGTATTGTTTGTGTTTTGCCGCTAGTGTACTTCACATATGACCAGAATTTCTTTGGATTTTCTGCAAGATTACGAGACAGGATTTCGTTGTGGAAACAACTATAAGATTCTCGCATTGAAGTCCGCGCTAGGTTGCGAGTTTCAGTAAAAGATTGCCAGTCTTGCGGATTCTGTGTCTTTTTAAATTTTGCATGCGTTTTTCTTTGTTTCTGCAACAGTGATCTGACCTCTTTTGTGTACCACGGGGGGTCAGCCCCCTCTTTTATTAATTTATTTGGTATAAATCTCTCGATTGCTACTGATATTATGTCTTTGAAAGTAAGCCACAACTGATCTACACTCGCATTTTTAGTTTTGAAGGACTGGAGACTATCACTCAGGAAAGCGTGAAGCGAATTTTTATCTGCTTTATTGAATAGATATATTTTTCGTTTATTTTTGGTGCATTTGGGAATTTCGATATTCAGTCTCGCTACTACAACTCGATGTTCGCTAGTCCCTGTATCTGTTTTGATGCTCTTTACTATCTCGGGATTATTTGTTGCTAGGTGATCAAGAGTATTTTCGCAACCACGTACTATTCTAGTGGGTTCATGAACTAACTGTTCGAAGTAGTTCTCAGAAAAAGCATTCAGAACTAGTTCGGACGATGTTTTATATTTGCCCCCGGTTTTGAATACGTAATTATGCCAACATATCGAGGGTAAATTAAAGTCGCCACCGATTATAACAGTATGCTTCGGATACCTATTTGAAATATGATTCAAGCTTTCTTTGAACATTTCTGCAACCGCATCGTCTGAGTCAGGGGGCCGATAAAAAGATCCAATTATTAATTTATTTCGGTGGTCAGGTATAACCTCTACCCAGACCAATTCACAGGAAGTATCTGCCTCAATTTCGTTGCAGGATAAACCGTTTGTAACAGCAATAAACACGCCACCCCCTGTTTTATTTATTCTATCCTTTCTGAAGACCATTTGGCCCTTTGAAAAAATTTCGGCCGAATTTATCTCAGGCGACAGCCAGCTTTCAGAACCTATAACGATTTGTGCCTCAGTACTTTCTATCAGCGCTTGGAGCTCTGGAATTTTCCCAACACAGCTACGACAATTTACAACTGTTACACCAATGGTTTTTATGTCTACTTTCTTCCCGTGTCTGACCTGCCCCCTTTGAGACTGAAACCCATTTTGTGTATTCCCGAGGCCATCTAACCTAAAAAACCGCCCAGTCCACGCCACACAGCCCCCGCTACCCGTGTAGCCGCTTCCTGAGTGTAGTGGACTCCTGACCTATTTAGCGGAATCCGAAAACCCACCACCCTTTGGCGCAAGTCGAGGAATCTGCAGCCGACATGGTCGCAGAACCGTCTGAGCCTCTGATTCAGACCCTCCACTCGGCTCTGAACCAAAGGTCCGCAGTCAGTCCTGTCGACAATGCTGCAGATGGTGAGCTCCGCTTTCATCTTGCAAGCAAGACTGGCAGTCTTAACCACTTCTGATAGCCGCTCAAAACCAGAGAGGATCTCTTCCGATCCAAGGTACCGTTTTGAAATTTAAAAAATACGTGCTAAGATATCTCAATTATTTTATGTGCACTGGGTACCTACATCTGTTGTCTACACACTGACGCCATTAAAGACTGATTCTTCACTCAGTATGTCTACACATTACTATATTTTTTAAAGATCTTACTGATGGAATGACTATCTGTATAAAAAGTTAGATTCTATATTAAACCCCAAATTGTGTGTACATAGTATGCAGTGCATGACTTGATAGAACAGAGACTTAAGGACAGTATCCTTTTCGTTACGGTTTCAGTGTCATTGAATAATTGAATTTCTTGCAAATATATGTTCAGTCGAGTTGTAATTTGCGTCCTCGTCAATCCGACACAAGGTAGGGGAGAGTCATGCAGTATTGGCCGGGTTAAGTTTTTTGACTTTATGCGAAACTTGTAAGGTAAATATGAATAGTATGAATAGTACTAGCTTATTAGTACTCGTCAATGTATGTTCCATGAATATCACAGTGTGGTGAGTTTTAATTTTTATCTGTAGTATTTAAATGCATTTAAAGTAAAAGAGCTTAAATTACAAGGCTTGTAGAAAGTGCCTTGCAAAAAATGTTCAAATGTTTGTTAAGCTTATGGGACTTAACTGCGGGGTCATCAGTCCCTAAACTTACAAACTACTTATGAACTACCTTATACTAAAGACGGCACAAATATCCATGCCCGAGGGGGGATTCGAACCCCCGACCGTAGTGGCCGTGCAGACCGTGACTGAAGCGCCTCAGTCTCCTCGGCCACCGCGGCCGGCAAAGTGCCTTGCAGTATCGGCCGCTTTTTCATTGATAATTAATTTATAAATGTTAAAATAAAGTGATATATGGAATAATAACAATATATCTGCATAGGAACACATTATTACAATGTCATGTAAAGTGCATTAATGTTTAGCTCATTCACACATCCTGCCACTGCGCTTGGTACGCTACACCCTGTACTCAAAACACATAACGCGCTTTTCTTTCTCCTCTGTTGACCGGTTGCTTTCAGGAAATTCAAGTCTTTTCACCACTTTGTAATTATCTTTTCATGTCCATACTTTGCATGTTTATTTACCTTGTGAATGACTGCGTTACATTCAGCTTTCTTCAGCTCTCTTACACTTTTTTCTGCCTTTAATCTCTTCTTTTCTGTGGAGTCCTTTTCTAATTGTTGCTACTAAAATGATGTCAAGATCTCACTTTTCTGGCCTCTCAGTTACCTCTTCTTTATTTTCGCTTTAGAGGCCTTTGTCGATGAAGAGATCTTTCCAAAGATTTAATTGAAAACTTGTTTTTGGAGATCTACAAATATTTGGCCGGCACTGAAAGACAGTCATCAGGCCGTTATTGCTCGATACACACACAGTAGTATGTATTGCCATTGAAAATTTCTTTATAGAAATTATCAAAAATCGTAATGTTCAAATGTTTGTAAATCTATGGGACTTTACTACTATGCTTATAAGTCCCTAGGCTTACAAACTACTATAACTTATTCTAAGGGCAACAAATACTCCCATGCCCGAGGGAGGACTCGAATTTCCGACGCCGAGTAGCAGCGCGATCCGCAGCTAGGCGCCTTGGAACACTACCACTCCGCCGCGGCAGAAATTATCATTAAATGATTGATAGATGTCATTCCTTATATAACACAGATAAACGAACTACAGCCATTAAATTACCGAAAGAGGAGTAGCACAGGTGACAAAATATCTTCTGCATATTAAGGACGGCGGCCGCGGTGGCCGAGGGGACTGAGGTGCGCCAGTCACGGTTTGCACGGCCACTACGGTCGGGGGTTCGAATCCCCCCTCGGGCATGGATATTTGTGCCGTCCTTAGTATTTGCTAGTTCGTAAGTAGTTTGTAAGTTTAGGGACTGATGAACCTGTGGTTAAGTCCCATAAGCTCTACAAAAATTGGAACATTTGCACATTAAGAACAACTGCAACCATCATAAAACAAGCACAGCAGACAATGAAAATAGAAGGAAGATACACGACTTGATAGTACATGCTAAATCCAGGTTGCAACTAATTTCTGCAACCTTTTGCCGTCTAATGGCAAAAAGGGAAACAATTGTAATGGCCGATACTATATTCCGGCCGTTACTGCAACTCTATCCCTTTTCAACTTCCCCATCAAACTTCTTCAAAGCCGTTCATGCAGAACATCTCCGATTAATTGTTATTGTTTTTAATAACGTATCGGGACATTTTATCTAAATAACTTGCTAACTTTCCAATATTAACATTTTGTATTCGAACCTTATCACATCTACATACATATGCCGGGTGATCAAAAAGACAGTATAAGTTTGAAAATTTAATAAATCACGGAATAATGTAGATAGAGAGGTAAAAATTGACACACATGCTTGGAATGTCATGGGGGTTTAGTAGAACATAAAAAATATATTTAAAAATTTCCAAAAAGGTCAATGACTGCTACCGTGAAGAGTGAGAGGTACGCCGATATCTTACAGAATCGCATCATCCCCAGCGTGGCTGATAAACACCTGCTGGAACGTCCGACTTTTATGCAAGATGGCGCTCCACCCCATATTGTTAGAAGCGTGAAAGATCTCTTGCGCGCTTCGTTTGGCGATGATCGTGTGCTCAGCCGCCACTTACGTCGTGCTTTGCCTCCCAGGTCCCCAGACCTCAGTCCGTGCGTTTATTGGCTTTGGGGTTACCTGAAGTCGCAAGTGTATCCTGATCGACTGACATCTCAAGGGATGCTGAAAGACAACCTCCGACGCCAATGCCTGACCATAACTCCGGACATGCTGCACAGTGCTGTTCACAACATTATTCCTCGACTACGCTATTGTTGAGGAATGATGATGAAAACATTGAGCATTTCCTGTAAAGAAAATCGTCTTTGCTTTGTCTTAATTTGTTATGCTAATTTTTGCTTTTCTGATCAGATGAAGCGCCATCTGTCAGACATTTATTGAACTTTTTTTGTTCTAATAAAACCCCATGTCATTCCAAGCATGTGTGTCAATTTTTACCTCTCTATCTACATTATTTCGTGATTTATTAAGTTTTCAAATTTATACTGAATTGACCACCCGGTATATAGTCCGCAATCCACAGTAAGGTGCGTGGCGGAGGGTACACTGCACGACTACTTGGCATTTTCTTTAAAAGGAAGTGCCTATTGCGCTTACTTTCTTCGATCCTCAGGTAGAATGTTTGGGGAACTGAGCAGGATTCATTCACTGTGCTTCAGACATGCAAGCTGTCTGAAGGGACGGGCCCTGTGATGACAACAGCTGTCAAATTAAATAAATACAAGAAATGTATTCGCAACTGCGAATATTAATCAGCATCAGTTGTGACATTTGCAAATTTGTGCCGTACACTGCATATCGTATGACTATTAGATTAGATTAATACTTGTTCCATAGATCATGAATACGACACTTCGTAATGATGTGGAACGTGTCAGACAAAAGAAATGTGTCTATAAATAATATTACATGACACTCAATATTTGAATATTTTATTTTATTATTTTTTTATTATTTTTTATTTTTTTATTTTTTTCCGAAAGTACTAACTATTATCTAGAAATTCATCTAATGTGTAGAAGGAAATGCCATTCAGAAATTCTCTTAATTTATTTTTAAATGCTAGTTGCCTATCTTTCAGAATTTTGATACTACTTGGTAAGTGACCAAAGACTTTTGTGGCAGAATAATTAACCCCTTTCTGTGACAGAGCTAAATTTAACCTTGAATAGTGTAGGTCACCCTGTCTCCTAGTGTTGTAGCTATGCACACTGCTGTTACATTTGAATTCAGTTGAATTGTTAATAATAAATTTCAAAAGTGAATATATATATATATATATATATAGTGAAGCTACTGTGAAGATTCCTACATCCTTAAATAAATGTCTGCAGGATGATCTTGGGTGGGTTCCAGCAATTATTCTGATGACCCGCTTTTGGGCAATGAATACTTTCTTACTAAATGATGAATTACCCCAGAATATGATGCCATAAGAAAGCAGAGAATGAAAATAGACATAGTATGCTAGTTTACTGAGTTGAACATCACCAAAGTTTTCAATCACCCTAATAGCATAAGTAGCTGAGCTCAAACGTTTCAGCAGATCTTCAATGCGTTTCTTCCAATTCAATCCCTCATCAATGCATAAACCTAAAAAATTTTGAATATTCTATCTTAGCTACAGATTTCTGGTTGAAGTCAATATTCATTAATGGTGTGATGCCATTTATTGTGTGAAACTGAATATACTGTGGGTTTTTTTTTCATAATTTGAAGAGAGCCCATTTACAGAGAGCCACCTAATAATTCTCTGAAATACTTCATTGACAATTTCATCAGTTAATTCCTGTGATTCGGGTGTGATAGCGATACTTGTATCATCAGCAAAGAGAACTAGCTTGGCATCTTTATGAATATAGAAAGGCATATCATTAATATATATTCAGAACAGCAAAGGTCCCAGTACCGAACCCTGTGGCACCCCATGCTTGATAGTTCCCCAGTTTGAGGACTAGGCTGTTTTTGTATATTATGGGAATTACTTATATCAACTTTCTGAACTCTTCCAGTTAGGTATGATTTAAACCATTCGTGCACTTTTCCACTCATACCACAATACTTAAGCTTATCTAGAAGAATTCCATGGTTAACACAATCAAAGGTCTTTGATAGAGCACAAAAAAATCCCAACGGGATTAATATTTCATTAGTGATAGAACTAGGCCACGCATCGGAGGATGGCTTGCGGGTATGTATATCGATGTAGATGAAACCGCTATATGTAACGGAGAAGCTAACTCACGTCTAAATTTCATTTAGTCCGTCCTGCGAATCAAATTCTAGTCGCAACTGTAGGAAGTATCATAATACATAAGTTTTCACGCAGCCGGTTTTAATACCGCGTATTTCTAGCTATAAAAAAGGAAGTCATACACAGAGAGATATAGAGAAAAAGGATTAAAAAAAATGGAGACCACACACGGGCGAAATGTGAGTTTTAAACATGCAGGATTTAATCCGTGTTGCGTATGATGTTTCACGTTCAAATAATAATTGAATTTAATGTGTAAATGCAGACCGACGGCGCGTAACTTTGCGCCGGAACGTTGGGGGCCGAAATTTCGGGCAACTTAATTTGATCCCCGGCCAGGGCGGCCTCCGTATGCCCGGGGGGCCCGGGAATTATGGAAAGCAAATACCGCCGAAATTATACACCGCGCGCCTGGCCAGGGCGTCGTCGATATATCAGGGGCGTTGTGCCGGCCCTAACTTCACGTTAAATCTCTGTTACGGGATTAAAGCGGGCCAAGTTGCCACCGCACGGACTTTCGCCGCTGCGGAGAGGTCCGCTGAAGTCCACACGTGACTGTGACGGCTACATTTACAGCTACACTACAAGCTATTCAAAATGCAACACCAATGTGGAACAGGAACGTCACAGAAAAAATGATTTGATGGTTAAAATTTTGTGTATGTTGTTTGTTTGTAAATCTATCGGACCAAACTGCGTGGTCATCAGTCCGTAGCTTACAAACTACTTAAACTAAGGTAACCTAACCTAAGGACAACACACACACCCATGTCCCAGGTAGGACTCCAACCTCCGACGGCGAGCAACCGCGCGCTCCGCAGCGCTCCACCGCGGCTTTGTATACGTCAATAAAATTCTTCATACTGTGAATGTGGCTTACATTCAAAGTAATAATATGGACAACCATTGACAGATTCATACCAAACAAATTAACAATAGAGGGGGGGCCGGCCGCGGTGGCCGAGGGGACTAAGGCGCTCCAGTCACGGTCTACACGGCCACTACGGTCGCGGGTTCGAATCCCCCCTCGGGCATGGATATTTGTGCCGTCCTTAGTATAAGGTAGTTGATAAGTAGTTTGTAAGTTTAGGGACTGATGACCCCGTAGTTAAGTCTTTTGTGTCCCAGCCTCGTCGCCGCTTTTGTGCCTCGTTTCCGTCGTAGGTGTCGGTGGCCGAGTAGAAAGACCGACACAGGAATGAAGGATGCACGCTTTGCAGGTAGGAGGTGACCAGCCAGTGGGACAGCAGAAACTAGAAACACTAGAGTAAATTAGAACGAGATATATATTGCACAGAATTTATACAATACTTAACTTTTACATAGCTCAGAACTGCAGAATGCTGATTCATAGTTGACCTAGAGGCCTGCCTAGTGCCTATCCGAGAGCCAAGTCTTCACTGGTGCCTATCTGATTCCGAAGTGTTAACTGGTTCCTATCTCAGTCCCAAGTGGACGATGTCGTTCAGTGGTCGCCACGAGCGGAGTTGTAGCAGAGGGCGCTCGTGGCTGACGTCGTAAGAACGCCGCGCCGTGCGTGCATGGCGGCGCGCGGCGAAAGTAGGTGGCGCGCACTTTAGACTTGTGCGACACCACAAAACTAACCTAAGGACAACACACACACCCATGCCCCAGGGAGGACTCCAACCTCCGACGGCGAGCAACCGCGCGCTTCGCAGCGAGGCACCTTAGACCGCTCGGCTACTCCACCGCTGCTTTGTATATATCAATAAAATTCTTCATACTGTGAATATGGCTTACACTCGAAGATATAATAACGACAATCAATTACAGATTCGTACCAAACAAATTAACAATAGAGGGGGCTGACTCGCTGTTGTACACAACACATCTTAGTTCACTTTTACAAATGTTGTTGTTGTGGTCTTCAGTCCGCAGACTGGTTTGATGCAGCTCTCCATGCTACCCTGTCCTGTGCAAGTCTCTTCATCTGAGAATACTTTCGGCAACCTACATCCCTATGAAACTGCTTACTGTATTCGTCCCTCGGTCTCCCTCTACGATTTTTACCCAACACACTTCCTTCTAATGCTAAGTTGATGTATCAGAATATGACCCACCAATTCTTTTGATAGGCAGGGCTGTAGGTAAGTTTGTTTACATTATGTTGCTGTTGTGATCTTTAGTGCGCAGACTGATTTGATGCAGCTCTCCACGCTACCCTGTCCTGTGCAAGCCTCTTCATCTGGGAATTAGAACGGCAACCTACATTCTTCTGAATCTGCTTAATGTATTCGTCCCTCGGTCTCCCTCTACCAATTTTACCCCACACACTTCCTTCTAATGCTAAGTTGACGATTCCTTGATGTCTCAGAATATGTCCCACCAACCTATCCCTTCTCTTAGTCAGCTTACGCTAGAAACTCCTTCTCTCCCTAATTCTGTTGAGTACCTCCTCATTAGTTACGTGATCTACCCATATCATTATTCGTCTGTAGCACCACATTTCAAAAGCTTCTATAATCTTTTTGTCTGAACTCCTTATCGTCCACGTTTAACTTCCATACAATGCTACACTCCAGACAAACGCCTTCAGAAAGGACTTCCGAACATTTAAACTAATATTGGATGTCAACAAGTTTCGCTTCTTCAGAAACGCTTTTCTTTCCATAGCCATTCTGCATTTTGTATCTTCTTTACTTCGGCCATCTGAAGTTATCTTGCTACCCAAGTAACAAAACTCGTCTACTACTTTTATTGCCTCATTTCCTAATTTAATTCATTCAGCATCGCCTGATTTTCTGACGTTACATTCCATTATCCTTTTTTTACTCTTGTTGATGTTCATCTTGTACCCTCTTTTCAAGACATTGTCCATTCAATTCAATTCCAGATCCTTTGCGGTTTCTGACAGGATTACTATGTAATCGACAAACCTCAAGGTTTTTATTTCTTCTCCCTGAACTTTAATTCCCTACACCTTTACAAAGGCAAAGGAAAAAGCATACCAAATTTAAAAATACAATGCTGGTTATCTTTTACAGCAACTAGAAATTTAGCTCAAACTTCAATGCGAGAAGCTAACAATAGTTACCGCAATGAAACCCTGCCACGTAATTTGGTAGAGAATCCTAAGAAATTATCATCGTATGTAAAGTATACTAGCGACAAAACACAATCAATAATTTCATTACATAACAGAAATGGTGATGCTACTAATGACAGTTATGACAGTTCTGATAAAGCAACATTTCTTAATCATTGGCGTTGGTTTGCAGCAGGATATACGTTCCTCAAATATTATTAACAACCTCGGAGAGAACGACCTATTGTCCAATAGTCAACATGGATTCAGAAAATATCGTTTCTGTGAAACACAGCTAGCTTTTTACTCACATGATGTGGTGAGTGCTATCGACAAGGGATGTCAGATAGATTCCGTATTTCTAGATTTCCGGAAGGCTTTTGACTTCGTACCTCATAAGCGCCTTCTAATCAAATTGCGTGCTTATGCAATATCGCCACAATTGTGCGATTGGATTCGTAATCTCCCGTCAGAAAGAACACAGAACGTTGTAACTGACGGTAAGTTATGGAGTAGAACAGAAGTGATTTTGATATCTGGTGTTCAACAGGGACATGTTACAGGGCTGCTACTGTCCTTATTTTTATAAACGATTTAGGGGACAATCTGAGTACCTCTCATAGACTGTTCGTGGATGATTCTGTTATTTATCAGTTAGTAAAGTCACCAGAAGATCAAAAGAATCTCCAAAATGATTTAGATAACATATCTCCATGGAGCAAAATTTGGCAATTGACTCTTAATAATGATAAATATTAGGTCATCCATAAAACCACTAAAAGAAATCCTCTAAATTTTATTTACACGATAATCAGTCAAAACTACACGCCGTAAATTCAACTAAATGCTAAGGAGTAACAATTACGTACACATATAAAATATTGCAGGGAAGACGAACCAAAGTCTACGTTTCATTAGCAGAAGATGTAACAGTCCTAATAAAGAAACTGCCTGCACTACACTTCTGCTTCCTAGTTTGGAGTATTGCTGCGCATTGTAAGATCCACACCAGGTGGGACCGACGAACGATTTAGAGAAAATTCAGAGAAGGGCAGCTCGTTTTGTATTATCGCGATATATGGGAGAGAGTGTCACGGAAATGATGCAAGAGTTTGGGTGGAAATCGTTAAAAGAAAGGCGTTATTTGTTGCGGTGAGATCTATTTGCGAAATTTCTTTCACCAACTTTCTCTTCAGATTACCAACATTTATTGTTAACACCCACGTACATATGGAGACATGACCATCAGAATAAAATAAGAGAAATCAGATCGAAAACAGACAGATTTAGGTTTTCCTTTTTCCCGCCAGCTATTACAGAATGGGACTATCATTAAAACGGTTCGATGAACTCTGTCATACACTTCAGTGTGACTTGCAGAGTAACCATGTACATGTATAACGAACTGGTGATCTTTAAAACAATCAGACGTTTCGGCCACCGTTACAGGTGTCCTTTCTCAGGGTACACAGTGTTCGAAAAAAAAAGTGTCCTGTAGTTTGGAAGGTGGTAGTATCCAACAACCCAAAAAAAATTCAATAAACCTTGGTCAGGAAAAGCATAGTTTCTGCGTTTTGTACACTTGCTCTTACGATATGTTCACCCTGACGTCCATTCCTAGGAATCGCTGAATGTGACGTCCGTCCACGGCAATGCGTCCCCTCTGTCCTTAAGCGTCACGAATCGCGCACTCTTTGAAGTACACTCGGTTCTAGTGAGAGGTGGCACTATTTCCGCACCCTCTCATTAAATACATTCGTACCCCACTCCACACCTTCGCGGTGTTTTGAGATGTTATGCAGACAGCAGTTTAGCTTTTTCTTGCAGTACACGACCTGTCAAAGGCAAGCCTTTTTCTTGTTGGGTGAAGAGCTTCACCTACTTTTTCAAAGTCGGATGTTTTCAAATTTTTCCTGAAAGTATTTTTCACTGCTTATTTCTAAAATCTGAAAATGTAGACACACCAACTCCGTAATTAGCTGCAACAGTTATCAATAAACTTCCTTGTTTCACTTCTTTGATAGCAGCTATTTTATCAACGAAAGAAATCACAACACGCTTCCTTTTTTTTTTTTTTTTTTTTCCAAACAGACCTGGGAAAAATGGACTAAAAATTTGTGAAGAGTGCACGAGGGAATGTCAAGACGAAACAGAGGCAAATATGTATGAACTTGTTTGCAAGCTAGTTTCGAAGCAGCAATGCAGTTATGCGAAAACTTAATTCAAGAATGCCGGGAGATTTGAGCAACAAAGTTCACAAGACGCTGCAGTTTTGCACACCACCCCAAAACGATGTGGAAATTTTGAACGAGACTTAAGTACTTACCCCCAATACATCGGATCGGGGGGGGGGGGTATTTCTGTGTTACCGCCTAGTTGCTTCAGCAAACTTTTCGGTGCATTTGTTGGTAAAATATTACGAGAGAACTTATTTATAACGTGCCTCTGTTCGGCGAAGTTTTCGGAGCTTCCCAACGCGGCGTTATTGTATGCATTACCGTGGGAGCGAGTATCGTTAAAAAAAAAAAGAAAAAAGGAAAAAAAGGAAACTTGCGTACGGGCTTAGAAGGGAAGAGTTAGCCAACTAATCGGCGAAGTGTGCGCGGGTTGGGGGCAACATGGCGGCCCCCACGGCGCCATCTCGCGGCCGTCCCCACAATTACCACCGAGGAAATGAGAAACGCCACGCGCCGGCGTCGCCCTCTGTGGCGGCAGCGAGAAAACAGGCCCACCCTGACATGTCAGGGCGGGGTGGAACTCATACAGGGGCGTCTGCCAGGCCACGACACTTGCATCGCAAGTAGTGCAGTTGTCTGTCCTATCGCTTTCTTATTTGTTGATGTACAGCCTTCCACATTTGTTTTGGTTTCTTTAAAAACAAAAAATGGATTCATAACAATGTGTTTCTGATTACAATTCTTTTTTCTGTATGTTGTTCTCAGAAGTTGTACTCTGCTCCATTTTTGCTCGCAGTCGTAAATTTGAATTGAGTAAAAGGTCCCACATTCGTTTGTACATTCCTGGCCATAAAAAATTGCTACACCACGAAGATGACATTCTACAGACGCGAAAATTAACCGACAGAAAGACGATGCTGCGATGTGCAAATGATTAGCTTTTCAGAGCATTCAGACAAGATTGCCGCCGTTAGCGACACCTACAACGTGCTGACATGAGGGGAAAAAATGTTCAAATGTTTGTAGAACTTATGGGACTTAACTACAGGGTTATCAGTCCCTAAGCTTACAAACTACTTATGAACTAGCTAAGACTAAGGACGGCACAAATATCCATGCCCGAGGGGGGATTCTAACCCCCGACCGCAGTGGCCGTGCAGACCGTGACTCGAGCGCCTCAATCCCCTCGGCCACCGCGGCCGGCACATGAGGGAAGTTTCCAACCAATTTCTCATACACAAACAGCAGTTAACCGGTGTTGCCTGGTGAAACGTTGTTGTGATGCCTCGTGAAAGGAGAAGAAATGCGTACCATCACGTTTCCGACTTTGATAAAGGTCGGATTGTAGCCTATCGCGATTGCGGTTTATGGTATCGTGACATTGCTGCTCGCGTTGGTCGGGCTCCAATCATTGTTAACAGAATATGGTAATCTCTGGGTTCAGGATGGCAATACGGAACGCCGTGCTAGATCCCAACGGCCTCGTATCACTAGCAGTCGAGATGACAGGCAAGTAGCTGTAGCGAATCGTGCAGCCACGACTCGATCCCTGAGTCACCAGATGGGGAATATAGGAACGGTGAACGTCCAAGAGGGATATTTGTATCATCGAGTACCATAAAAATTGGACTGTGTTGGATGCGAATCGAGTGACCCGTGGTTAGATCCCTCTTGTGCTCCGTGACTTTTACTAATTATTTTTTAAGAAATTATGTCCAGTCCATTCACTCAATGAAGCATTTTTTTTCTTTCTGTAAACTTGGTAATTGTCATACTACACACTGATTACAGAATATGAGTCACGTAGAAGTCTTTGTAAAGTGTTCAAATGTTTGTAAGGCTATGAGTCCAAATTGCAGTCGCTATCAATCCCTAGACTTATAAACTACCTAAACTATCGTCATTAGTCACACTTACGTTAAAGTAAGTCGTCACAGTCATCTTTCCGCATCGTAGGTCACCACCTATCCAAGAACGTTTCGTCACTAGGTAAAATTATCACCCCAACCAAAATGTAAGTGGTAAGAAAGTATATTTTTTGTGTATCTCATTGTTTATGATGTCGTACCTCGTGAACTACCTGTCATAGCAGGTTCTGACTCCGACAACGAATGTTGTCTGACGGTAAATAGCGTGTGTAGCATGGTTGATTAACATCGGTTTACTTGTTTAGGAAATGGTGTAAAACATTTCAATTTATTCCTTCCTGTCCGTAAAACGTTCCTGTTAAGAGAAAAATTTCACATAAAAGCATCGAAGTCGTTTTCTTGCTATCCCTTCAAGCTTCTGAATGTGCTTATATAACTGAAATCCTAGTAAACGGCCGAATATTTTTTTATTTGCTATCTGGATGGTTTAAATTCATAATCTCATTCGGTAAGTGGCACTGAGAAATTGAAAAACTCTAATGGCTTAATTTTGTATGGATTATATTCATACTTTATCCGCTGCGATACCATTCATCCGATTGCAATAAAATTTTGCACATTTGGCCTTCAAAAGAGAAGAAACGGCACTGTTAAAAAAAAATGTTTGTTGAGCTTAAGGGACTTAACTACGGGGTCATCAGTCCCTAAACTTACAAACTACTTATGAACTACCTACAACTAAGGACAGCAAAAATAGCCATGCCCGAGGGGGGATTCGAACCCCCGACCGTAGTGGCCGTGCAGACCGTGACTGAAGCGCCTCAGTCCCCTCGGCCACCGCGGCCGGCTGGCACTGTTCACATACGCCTAATAATTAGTTCTATGCATGTTTGAAACCACCTTACAAGAGTTCTGCCACTAAATCAATAGTTTTATTCTGATATGGACGATATTTTGCACACTTGACCTTCACAATAAAAGAAACATCGCTGTCTACGTAAGATTCAGTATGCTGCATAGCGAAGGGTAGCATACTCCGTCACCGGTTGACCAATCAATGGAATTTGGCGGATATATGTAAATATATATTTTTTATTTTTTTATTTTTATTTTTTTTTTTTTTTTTTTTTTTTTAGTGCGAGAGAAGGGGTAGGGAATTTAACAGAGAAATGGACAGTAGGAAATTGATGGAGAGTGGGAGAAGGTAATGATGGAAATACGGGTTGGACGGCTGGATTAAGAGGATAAGGAAAGGGAGGAGGAGGAGGTAGAGGTAAATATTAAATATATGACGATGGGGGGGGAGGAGGACAGAAAGAGGTGAGGAGGAAACAGACAGGGGAGTGGAGGGATGAACACTTGGGTTAAGAAAATATTGTAATAAATAAATACCCCAACGCCGGGTCTAAGTAATACAGAGAGGTCTGAGGTCAAAGAGGGAGGTATGGAATACACACACACTTAGGGGAAAGTGATCGGCGCAGAGATTATGCGAAGTCTAGGATGTCTAGCCAATTCCCATGCATAAGAGGGGTCTTCAAATCAAAAGGTACGAAATGTCTTCAACACTCTAATCGTTTGAAATATGAATATGTCTCTTTGGGAAAACGTAGTGCAGCATCTCGAGACGCGAAGCATTCGTCGTCACCTCCTCCAAAAAAAATCAAGGCTGTCCCCTCAGCAAGCAGGTGATGCTCGCCGTCTTTTCCGACGTCCGATGTCCGATACTCGTCGAATTCCTCAAGCACGCAGAAACCATTAACAGTGACGTGTACTGTGAGACACTCCGTAGCCTACACAAGTCCATCAAGAGCAGGCGGCCTGGGCTGCTCACGAAGGGAGTGATTCTGCTCCAAGGGTCGCACAAAGTGTACTGTCAAATTGAAATGAAAGTTCCGGATTGCTGCAGATATTTGATTCAATAGCGCTACAGCTGATTCAACATGTTGTCATTATCAAGCGCCTGCGTATATCAGAATTACAGTAAGTAATTACAAATTAAATAATACGAAAATATATATAAAAATTTTTGTTATAAATTTTCCCTATGACTTACGTCTACGATGTTTGGACTTTATATACTGACATCTGGCGTAACTGTTGTATAAACGGTATGGAAATATTCACGTATTTCGAAGTTGCATACGTTTTTTAGCTGTCAGGTTTTATGCAGCTTTTTACGCTAAAACGATAAAGAAAATTTTTATGTTTACATACATATAATAATCGACCGTTGGTCAGAGGTTTATTTCGTTTTTAGCTACCTCTGGTCATTTAGCATGTCTTTGCTTCTCAGCCTTTTTCATCGATAAAGTCAATAAAATTAACCAGATATTTTTTATGTTTGAAATCAGTATGTTCATTAAGTATTTCGTTCGAATAATTTTTAGTGTAAATATATATTTCAAATTCCTCCAAAATATTCATTTTTATTCCCTTTGGTATTTTATGCAATATCGTAAGTGCGTTTTCGATGTTAAGTGCTGAATGGTTTTCGTTTCTGAGATGTAAATAGAAACTAGACTGGTTGTTTTCACTGATTCTTACGTGTTCACGATATCTTGTGAGGAAATTACGTCCGATCTGACCAATGTAAAAGCTGTTACAGTTGTCACATGTGATTTTACACATACCTCGTTCTAAGTATGGGGAATTACTGATGAATGCGAAGTGTAATTTTGTTTTTAGATTGTTATTAGTGCGAAAGGCAAATTTAATTCTGGTGTTTTTGAAAATTTCGTTAATTTTGTTGGATAACTTAGTCGATTACTATATGTATGTAAACATCTTTGGCAGAGCTGTTGTTAATTACGCAAAATATGAAAGTTTTCTTTAATTTAACGTTTTAGCGTAAAAAGCTGCATAAAACCTAACAGCTAAAAAACGTATCCAACTACGAAATACGTGAATATTTCCATACAGTTTATACAACAGTTACGTCCAAACATCGTAGACGTAAGTTATAAGGAAAATTTAATAACAAAAATTTTATGTATATTTTCGTATTATTTGATTGTAATTAATTAATGTAATTCTTATATACGCAGGCCCCTGATAATGACAAAATGTTGAAACAGCTGTAGCGCTACTGAATAAAATATAAGCAGCAATCCGGAACTTTCATTACAATGTCATTCAATGACATTTATGATGCTGCAGGCCCAACAATGAGGAAATGTACTGTCTAAGTTCAAGTGAGAGCAGCTTTAACTGAACGAGATGGCGCAGTGGTTAGCACACTCAGGATAATGTTGGTTCAAAACCGTCTTGTGGTATCCAAATTTGAGCTTTCTGTGATTTCCCCAAAGTCGGGACCAAGCAAATGCTAATATGATTTCTCTGATATGATACAGTCGTTTTCCTACCCAATCTTTAAAAATAAACTACCTGCGATTGTTCTCCGTCTCTAGGGCCCACTTTGCTAACAGGACATTAAAATCTAACCTTCCTTTTTTTTTTCAAATACTTGAATGATCATACTTGAATAATTTCTGGTCATCCGCGAATATTATGTCTTCTATTTTCCGTCCACTCATCCAGCTTTCCACTGTTTCATCGAAATATGTATGTTAAATATAACCGGTGGCAGACAATCTCACCCCTGTCGTGAACTTGCAATCTTCAGACGTCTCTTGTCCCCTTTTGATGGAAGTACAGACTTGCAGTCGTCCTCCTTTCCTTCCACATATAACCTTTACTGTTCTAGATATCCATCAGCGAATCGCAGTCCACAGTGTCAAAGGCTATTCCGAGATGTACCCATTCCGAAAATATTTCTTTTGGCACTTAAAGTTATGAACAATTGGACAATTGGTAAGTCCTACTTACCATCTGAAACCATACGTTTAGAATGCTTTTCAAGCTCTTGGATAGCCTTTGTCCATATCTCTAAGAACAATCCGTCCTTCTTGTAATATTAGGAATACGGTCCTGTATTCATCACAATTTTTAGAATTCATCCTCTTTGGAATAATGTCTGGGAACACTTTCAATTATTTGTGGCACAAGAACTGAACACTGTACAGATGTCATATATATATTGCATTTCGAAAAGAAAATCTGAAATTATTTATATATTTTCCAAACAAGAAGCACCAATTTCTTTGGACCCTTATGAATGCCTCCACATGTGCTCCACATTCACGTCGCTCACAATGTGACATCCATTTCTCTTTGCTAGGCACAATCAACCCATCATAACGAATTTGTTGTATCAGTGGTAAAGGATCCTCCTTGTTGGTGGCTTCATACCATACTTGGTACTAAACATCTGTTGAACAGCTGTAACTTGTTTTTGTTGAACTCAAACACACTGAAAGCTTTCTCTGCACACGAAGTTGCCATTTTTGCGACTAGCACTGATTATCAGCAAACTAAGCTGTGGCGAACACATGAAAAAAATAATAATAAAAATAAAAAAGGAAAAAGAAATTCAGGCTTTCTCTTCAAAATGACATACGTTTGGTATCTGTAAAACGTTTTGGTCTTGTGAAATAAATAATTGAACCTGGTCTTAGACTTTATGTACACCATTTGTGTATATATATATATATATATCAAAGAAATTTTGCATCTCCACGATTCTAAGCGTTCATAATTATTTACATACAAATGGAACTGAGATATTCAAAAACAACATTTCAATTCTGTTTCTTGCTCATAAAACAGAAATTGACAAGTTGTTTGAGCATAATCTAGACATTTTGTTCCAGATTGCAGCATACACAAGTATCCCTAATGTCCAGTAAAATGTCCTCTTTCACTTATGCATGAGCATATTCAGAGTGGCATACCGTCCACTAGAGAATCAGGGGACTGTTGACTCAGACTGTCCCATTCCTCGATGGTGATTGGGTATAGATCTTCCAGATCTTGTGATCGAGACTTTGTTTGTAAAAATATAATAGATCTTTTAGAGTGGTTGGTGGGTCGTCATGTGCATAAACAGATATTTTAATTGTATTCCAGACATGTTAGATACGGTTCATGTCCAGAAAACGTGTTTCGCATTCTAACCTTGCGATATTTTTATTTAAAAGGAAAGCACACATGTGCGTGATGAGTGCGAAAGTAGTGGTACATTAAGACGAATCCCTCACCGAAATTCTCCTCATATGGTTGTATTATACTTTGGAGTATATAATCTGTGTACAATATAGCTTCTTGGTTGCCTTCTGTGACCAGAGGCCATATGGGGGTCCCACATAATGCCACCCAAAACATCAGGGAACCATCACCTTCCTGTACTTGCTGAACAATGTGTCTAAGACGTTCAGGCTGACAAGGGCTTCCAGGGCAGTATAATTAAAGACGGCACCAAAATTATTGTTCAATGATTTCAGTTATAATGGTGACATGAACATTCTCAAACCTGTACTCGAGGTAGTAGAGATCAATACAACAAAGATATCTGCCAAGACTGGACTGGCATCAGAGGTAGATCACACAACAATCACTGCACAGATAAGAATTTTTGTGAGCCCAGCAGTGTTAACACAAACTTTTTCCACCTGGTCAGTAGCAGGTGTGTAGCCCATCTGCCACTCACTCCATATCATCGAGTTACTCGACTCCAGTGGTGCCATAAGAAGATCCACTTGTGACATGGAATGGTGGCCCATGTTCTTCCGCATTGAAAACAAGTGCTTTCTGAGAAAAATTGATGGTCATTTGTGGGTAAGACATAGTCCTGATGAGTTCTTTCGCATAGAGTGCATTCATTGAAGACTGAATGACCACATGTCAGGTTTTATAAATAAAAAATAAATGGTTCAAGTTAATAATTTCAAAAAGCAGCCAAAGTTGCACACAGCTGGTTCTTTTTATTGACAACTAGTTTCGGGCTTACTTGAACCCATTATCAAGTCAAACCAACTCAGTGTCACCACCAATATACATTGAGTTGGTTTGACTTGATAATGGGCTCAGGTAAGCGCAAAACTAGTCGTCAATAAAAAGAACCAGCTGTGAGCAACTTCAGCTGTTTTTTGAAATTATTAATAAATATAGTAATTTCCTGTCCTGAAACCATCCAACCTGTTGGAATTTTAGAAATGTCCAAGTGTCACATTCTGCACGGTCACTACAGTCGGGGGGTTCAAATCCCCCCCTCGGGCTTGGATATTTGTGCTGTCCTTAGTATTAGCTAGTTCACAAGTAGTTTGTAAGTTTAGGGACTGATGACCCCGTAGTTAAGTCCCATAAGCTCTAAAAACATTTGAACATTTTAAGTTAACAGTGGACTCATCACTCCATAAATTTACAAACTACTTATTAATTACCTTATACTAAAGACAACACAAACATCCATGCCTGAGGGAGAATTCGAACCCACAACAAGGAACGGCCTCTCACATCAGAGCATAGATCCTCAATGCACTCAGCCACTCCACCATACATATCATCTGGTGACCAGAAGAAAGCAGTGTGGTAACGGTCGCACGGTCTGAGGTGCCATGTCACGAACTGCATGGTCGCTCCTGTCAAGTCCTCTTACGAGCATTGATGTGTGTGTTGTGCATATCATAAGGTAGTTCAAGGAGTTTACAAGTGTAGGAAGCAATAACCACAGCAGGCTTGACAGGCTGGAGTGTGTGAAGCTACAACTCTTACTCAGAATTGGCGGTTGACCGGTGCTCAGTACATGCATACTGCAAAGTATTGTCAGATTTTCAAGTGGTTAAAACTTCACGAGCTTTCAGCCAAGCACTCCTTGGCTATTATCAAGTGGTACAACTGTCTAGTGGCTGCTAGTATACACAGAAATTTGCATTTAAGGTGTCCACGGTGTACTTTTACCACTGTAGAAGGCCACGATTGGTCGCTATCGAGCAGTCGACTGTGGGCAGTGGGTCGCTGACGGCAAGTCGCGATCGGACAGGACTCGGCAGGACACGACGCGTGTCCTTCATTAGCGGCGGGCAGGCAGCGGTGCGCGTAATGAAAGGGAATACGCCGGCTAAAACTGGCGCACGCCATTAACCCGCGCCGTGATTGGGAGCGAGAGCGGCCTCCGGCTGCGCTGCGGCCGCGGGCGGGAGGGGATTCCCACAGGCGAGGTGTGGGGAGTCCCGGGCGCGGGGCGGGGATTCCCCCTCGGGCGGGGGAAGCCCCGCGGCAGAGGCAGCCGGCGCCTTTAATGAGCGCTACTGTACGGCCGCGCCTCCCCCCCCCCCCCCCCCCAGCCTGCTTATTTGCCCGTCCTCTGCCCCTCCCTCCGTCCCTACTCGCGCGCGCTCCTCGCTCCTCCCGCGGCCTGCGACGTCCCTTTCCCTCCTGTCGCCAGTGGGACGCATATAGCGCGCCGCGCCGCGCCGCCGGCACAGACGGGCGGTGTACGGCGCGCGCTGACGCCAGCGCAGCTGCCGGCACAATGTACTTACCTCGCCGCCGCCTGCCGCCTGCCGCCTCCTTACTCGGCGCCGCGCCACGGTAACGATATGAAAATAATGATCTGCGCGGGGCGGGCTTCTGCCGCCACCGCCCGGGGCGGCGCGACGCTCAGTTTACACCTCACGGCGCTGCCGCCTGCCGCCTCAGCCCTTTAATTTTCCAGGGATTTTCGCCGAGCCGAAAAACTTGCCCGTCCGCGCGCCACTTTCGCGACGGCTCGGAGCGCTGTCGTGCGCCTCACCACCTTAAAGAACGTGCAGCATGTTGCTTATCATACTCAGATTTAGATTACTTTGTGATTGACAGATAAAAGTAGTAGGGGAGGACAGTTGCTGGTTCCTGCCCAACATGCCACGAGGTCATGCGTTGGACAGTTGCACATGCACAAAAGAAAGAAACAAGCTCGGAGCACTGTCGTGTGCCTCACCACCTTAAAGAACGTGCAGCATGTTGCTTACCATACCGATATTTAGATTACTTTGTGATTGACAGATGGAAGTAGTGGGGGGGGGGCATAATTGCTGGTTCCTGCCCAACATGCCACAAGGTCATGTGTTGGACAGTTCCAGATGCACAAAAGAAAAAACAAACTGCCATGCACTCACCACCTTAATGAACGTGCAGCATGTTGCTTACCATGCTAATATTTTGATTACTGTGTGATTAAAGATGGAAGTAGTGGGGGAGTGGGTGCATATTTGCCGGTTCCTACCCAACATGCCACGAGGTGGTGCGTTGGACAGTTGCATATGCTCTAAAGAAAAAAAATCATCATCATCATTAGAGACTGATTATGCCTTTCAGCGTTCAGTCTGGAGCACAGTACGTCTAATAAAATTCCTCCATGCTAACATTGATGCCTCGTCTGATGTTATGCTTTTTATTCAAAATCATTTTGCACCGAATCTAAGTACTTTATTCTTGGTCTACCTCGACTCCTCTTACCCTCTGCTGCCGAGCAGTAATCTTGCTTCTCCCATGCGTGTAACAAGACTCCACAATATCAGTCTGTTCGCTCTAACTGCTTCATCTATGGTGTTCATTCCCAGTTTTTTTTTTTATTTCCTCATTACGGACACCTTCCTGCCATTGTTCCCATCTATTAGTACCTGCAATCATTCTAGCTACTTTCATATCTGTCACCTCTACCTTATGAATAAGGTAACCTGTATCCACCCAACTTTCACTCCCGTACAACAAAGTTGGTCGAAAGATAGAGCGGTGCACTGCTAACTTAGTCTTGGTACTTACTTCCTTCTTGCAGAAGAGAGTAGATCTTAGCTGAGCACTCACTGCATTAGCTTTGCTGCACCTCGATTCCAGTTCTTTCGCTATGTTGCCATCCTGTGATATATTACATCCCAGGTACTTGAAACTGTCTACCTGTTCTAACTTTGTTCCTCCAATTTGGCACACAACCTGTTTGAATCTCTTTCCCGCAGACATTACTTTCGTTTTGGAGATTCTGATCTTCATATCATAATCCTTGCACCTCTGATCGAGCTCTGAAATACTAGTTTGCCACCGTTCAATCGAATCAGCCATTACAACTAAGTCAGCCGCATATGTGAGACTGCTTATTTTGTTTTGACCTATTTTAATCTCGCCCTGCCAGTCTACTGTTTTCAACATATAATCCATGAATAGTATGAACAACAGTGGTGACAGGTTTTGTCTTACCCCTGAAACTACCCTGAACCATGAGCTTATTTGCCATCTATTCTAACTGCTGCCTGGGAGTCTATGTAAAGCCCTTTAACTGCCTGCAGAAGTTTGCCTCCTATACCATAATCTTGTAGAACTGACAGTAGAACGTGCAGCCTGTTGCTTACTGTACTCAGATTTAAATTACTTTGTGATTGACAGATGGCAGTAGTGTATGACATAGTTCCTGGCTTATGCCCAACATGCCACGAGGTTATGGGATGAACAGTTGCAAGTACAGAACAGAAAGAAACAAGTAAATTGCCTATCAACTAGAGTTGAGGTGATTTGTGCGCGAATCGTTCATTTGAACGAATATAAATAAAAAATTGCAAGAGTCGAATCGTAATGCAATCGAATCTTCCTTCAAAAGAATCGTAAGAATAAATGTGTATTTCTTTATGACGATTCCATGTTTCGAGGATTTATGCCGAATCATGGTGAATCAAGCTGAATGATTACGAACGCCAAAGAATGTTCAAGAGGGAGATGAATCGTCGTTGAAAAGAATCTGACGATTCCAAATGAGTCTTGCTTTGAAGGCAACTGCCAAATCGTGCAAAATGACTACGAATTCCAAATAGCAGTGAAGAGAGACACGAACCGTCGTTCAAAAGAATCTCTCCTGACGATTCCAAACGATACATACAAAAAAAATTTAAAAAAAAGAGCCGAGCGAGGTGGCGCAGTGGTAAGGCACTGACTGGACTCGCATTCGGGAGAACAATGGTTCAACTCCAACTCCGACTATCCTGATTTAGGTTTCCCATGATTTCCCTAAATCACTCCAGGCAAATGCCGGGATGGTTCCTTTGAAAGGGCGCGGCCGATTTCTCTCCCCATCCTTACCCAAAACTCCGAGCATTAGCTCCGTCTCTAATGACCAAGCTGTCGACTGTATGTTGAACCCTAAGCTTCCTTCCTCCTCCCATATTACAAAGGCAACTGCCGAATCGTGCCGAGTGATTATGAACGCCAAATAGCAGTCAAGAGTGGGACGAATTGTCGTTCAAAAGAATCTATAGTGACGATTCCAAATTATTCATTTTCTGAAGACAACTGCTGAATCATGTGAAATCATGTCAGATGATTATGTAAGCCAAACATCAGTCAAGAAGACGATGAGTCGTCGTCCGAAAGAATTTCTCGTGACGATTTGAATAGATTCCTGCTTCGAAGACAAATGCCTAATGCTACCAAATAATTACTAACGCCAAAGATCAGTCAAGAGGGAGATGGGCGACAACAATGGTAGTACGGAATGAAGATCGAGGAATAATGACTTTTATACACTAACTACTGGTGACAGAAACAAAACACAGTCAATACACAGCTGCTTATTCACACGATTGAAATCGAGAAATCAAAGTTTTAATAATAAATATGTACCTTTTATTTTTTCCAGGTGCAATGCAAAACACACACACACACACACACACACACACACACACACACACACACACACACACACGATCTTTATAGAGTTTACATATAATAGGCTATATTTAAACGAGCAATTTTTGTACGCATATCTTTTGCGTATCTAAAAAACGGCTGTAACGTTTTGGACAAAATTTTTGCTTTTTTGAGTTCACCTGCATAGTTTTGTTTTCCGTAAAAACTCAGTTTTACAACAAAAAATTAAAATTTCTACGCAAAGAAGAAATGCAGATGATATACGAGTATTCATAGGACAAATCTATTATACTAGATCTGAAAACTGAATACATTTTCACGCGATTTTGGTACATAGAACCTGAGAAATCAGTGCCCAGAACAACCACATATGGCCGTAATAACGGCCTTGACAAGCCTGGGCATTGAGTCAAACACAGCTTTGATGGCGTGGAGAGGTACAGATGCCTATGCAGCTTCAACATGATACCACAGTTCACCAAGAGTAGTGACTGGCGTATTGTGATGAGCCAGTTGCTCGGCCACCATTGAACAGACGTTTTCAATTGGAGAGAGATCTGGAGAATGTGCTGGCCAGGGCAACAGTACGAACATTTTCCGTAAGCAGAAAGGTCCACAACATGCGGTCGTACATTATCCTGCAAAAATGTAGGATTTCGCAGGGATCGAATGAAGGGTAGAGCCACGGGTCGTTTACATCTGAAATGTAACGGCCAGTGTTCAAAGTGCCGTCGATGAGAACCAGTGGTACCCCATACCACCACGCCGGTTGATACGCCAATAAGGCAATGACGAATACACGCTTCCAATGTGCGTTCACCGCGATGCCGCCAAACTCGGATGCGACCATCTTGATGCTGTAAACAGAACCTGGATAAATCCTAAAAATGACGTTTTGCTATTCGTGCACCCAGGTTCGTCGTTGCATACACCATCACAGGCGCTCCTGTCTGTGATGCGGTGTCAAGGGCAACCGCAGCCATGGTCTCCGAGTTGATAGTCCATGCTGCTGCAAACGTCTTCGAATTGTTCGTGAAGATGGTTGTTGTCTTGCAAACGTCCCCATCTGTTGACTCAGGGATCGAGAGGTGGCTGCACGATCTGTTACAGCCACGCGGATAAGATGCCTGTCATATCAACTGCTAGTGATACGAGGCCGTTGGAATCCAGCACGGCGTTCTGTATTGCCCTCCTGAACTCACCGATTCCATCTTGTGCTAACAGTCATTTGATCGCGACCAACGCGAGCAGCAATGTCGTGATACGATAAACCGCAATCGCGAAAGGCTACAATCCGACCTTCATCAAAGTCGGAAACGTGATGGTATGCAATTCTCTTCCTTACACGAGGCATCACAATAACGTTTCACCAGGCAATGCAGATCAGCTGCTGTTTGTGTATGAGAAATCGGTTGGAAAATTTCCTCGTGTCAGCACGTTGTAGGAGTCCCCAACTGGCGCCAACCTTATGTGAATGCTCTAATCATTTGCATATCACATCATCTTCTTCCTGTCGGTTAAATTTCGCGTCTGTAGCACGTCATCAACGTGATGTAGCAATTTTACTGGCCAGGAGTGTAGTTAGAGGAGGAGATGAGGTTGAAAGGGGGACAGAGGGAGGAGAAAATGGACAGAGAGAGAAGATGAGATGGATTGACAGAGGATTGGAATATGTTCAGACTGTGACATCCGAGAGCATTCATCTACTATTATATTATTACTATTGCAAAGGGAAAAGTGTTTGTAAACCGATGGGACCAAACTGCTATGGTCATCATCAGTCCCTAGACTTAGAAATTACTTAAACTAACTTACGCTAAGGAGAACACACACCTCTCCATGCCCGAGAGAGACTCGAACCTCCGACGGCGAGCGACCGCGCGCTCCGCAGGAAGGCGTCCTAGCGCATTCAAGTCCTGCACGCACAATTGTGCGGTTCTGGTTTTGTTAGATTTACTTGTGATTCACGTTAGGAAGTTATGGACTTTGCTAACGTCCGCAACATGTTTAAGGTCTATGTTCGTACACTGGGTGACGCCAGCAGTCGGCAAATTCGGAAGACTTCCAGTACATTTACAATGGTGGCAAAAAACACTTGTTGGCAAGGTGTTGATATCCTTGTTTTTACATGTGAAGCTATCTTATCCGACAGCCAGTTGATTTCATATGATAATCTTTGTAGAGCTTATGGGACTTAACTACGGGGTCATCAGTCCCTAAACTTACAAACTACTTATGAACTAGCTAACACTAAAGACGCCACAAACATCCATACCCGAGGGGGGATTCGAACCCCCGACGGCAGCAGCCGTGCAGACTGTGACTGGCACGCCACAGACCATTCGGCCACTGCGGCCGGTGATTTTATGTGATCCTTTGATGTTATTTTTTTCATAGGCATGTTACTGTAAGATGGTGCAGATTACAAAAAATTGTAGTGATGGCCCAAAACAGACGATTGTGTGGGTATAAAATTTTTAAAAATTAATTTATTTACTGTTTTGTAACTATTTATTGTATGTCTTTTCTATCTTAAACGTCCCTCTCTATATTAATGTCACATCATCTTGGGTGTGAAAGGGCTAGGCCGCTTGGCCACGCCACCGTGGCGCCAAAGAAATATGTAAAACTGCTTGCGACCGACTTATCAGAAGTGAATAAACGTGAGATTTTTACGGTGATAACAATAACTTGAATAATACTGAACAAACCTCAAAGAGCACCAACGTGTCATTGTTCACTACTGGGATTTTTAAGTAGGGCCATGCTAGAGGTCGTATTCCTTTAGTTACTCAGTTCTGTTTAGATAATCACTGGTGGCCGTGAACTAATATGCAAATGTCACACAAAGGGAGAATTTTTAGTCCAACGCTGCCATCCAGTATTTGAGCATCCTGGAATTTAACGAGTAAAGCCCCGTGTGGCTGAATATTTTAACAGGCTTCGTGAAATGCTCGCCACTTCATTTAACTTCCAACGGCACGAATTGGTGAATAACTCGCTGGGAAGACAATTACTCAGGATCAACAGCTTCTTTAAAGCGTCTTTAGAAGCTGGTTTGTGTAGCCCTCTTCTTTCATCAGTTGCTGAGTACATGAATAAAACTCTAGATTTTCTGAAAGACAACCACATCAGCAAACTGAACAAAGATCCAACAGCAGGATACACCACAAGTATATTCTCAAAAAGCCAGATAAAAAGAATGACACAGAATAACCCAAAGGCGTCCACCCTAAACACCATACCAAACAGTGCACACACAAAAATTCCAATATGCCTCGTCATTGATTTCAGAAATGCTTCACCACACATTACTAAAGAAAACAACAGGAATCTGGAAAACTCACAGGGACTAATGGACAGAATCAGGAATCAGGATATAACAGTCACAGCAATAGTCATATCTTTCGATGTTACATCAATGTGCACCTGTATACCAACAGACTAAACAATCAACATCATCACACACGACTAAGACAAAAAGGAAACACACCAGACACGCACGTGGATGAAATAGAAACCATACTGAGGACCATAACAGAACTAAATTATCTTATGTTCAACAATCAATTCCACTTGAAAGGAGTACGCAAAATAATTTTCACTTAATTTTTGCCTGTCATACAACCCTGAGCATGTTTTGTTACAAAAACCTAAGCTATAATTCTGTAGAAAACAAATTTATTTAATATTTTTGTAGCATTTCATTAATCGATATAACATACTGTACTTAATTTCATTTCTTTACTGTAAACCAATGACTTTGTTTTATCTTTAGAGTGTGTCTTACTCTCGCAGTTGTTGCGTTTAAAGGGTCGGTGTGTGACCTTCGTGAAGGCGAGTCGATGTCTGATTATGGTAGAGATGAGTCGATGAGTAGTATTTGTGAAACTGTCGAGTTAGTCTGTCTGTGTGTTAGACTCGAAGAGTAAAAATTCTGACGGTTTTTAAAGAGTCGCAGCCAAGTCTGCAGATTGTAATTTTTTGTATGGAAATCAATTTGTCTCAAATAAGGTAAACTTGTACTTTTCTATTGTTATGTATGGTAGCCTGTATTTGAACTATTGTAGTTGGTGTTTGGTTTTTTGCTAATGAATACTGTTTAGTGCAGCTTGCCTTTATCATCTAACCCTGAGTCATTTTACCAGTTCCTCGTTCCTTTCACCAATCTGAATTGCTATCCGTTCTGATCATTGTGTGTTATGATAGTGTTGCACAATTATTGAGTTTGTAAATTTATGTGCTAATTATAACAGTTCAATGTAGGGATTTTGTCATGATAAATTGGTCTCTTAATGAGAGTAGGAAGTAGTTTGTTCATAAATCCAGTAAAGTTCATAGGTATTTTCTCAGTCTTAATGAAAGTTCAGATTATTAAGTCAGTTAATGTTAGTAACAGTTAAAGTGATTTGTCTGATCAGAAGAGAAGTAGCTCGCGTAAAGAGATGAGAAATATTTGCAGTGAGTGAGACTTCAAACCATTAACAGATTTGTAGGACATTTTTATTACGTTGAATCAGTATGGTAATTGTTGTTCAGATGGGCACATTATCAAGTGCAGTGATTTTTGGTATCTAATTAATATCAAATATCTTTGTTTGGCATCCTGTTAATTCAAGTAACAAAATAATCACTGTAGTAGCACGCTCTTTGTGTTGGCTTTCGCAGTCGAATTGTGCTTGTATAGTCTCGCTACTGGTATATGGTGCACGCTAACAGATCTGAACATTTCATTTGCTCGCATTACTTCTCACACACGAGATTAATGTGTAGATCAATTACGAGTTTAATTACTGTTAACCTATTAATAACTGTACAATTTAAGTGTTATCCGTTGGGCATCAAACTAAACCACATTTACGTAAGAGCATTGCATCCCATGTCAGTTGCAATTTATTCTAACAGGGCAAAGGAAGGTACTAAGTCTCATTGCTTAGTCAAATTATTTTGTAACAAAACCAAAACAGAACATTTATTTGGGAATTTGAGCGGGGACGGTCTCTTAACAAAAACAGTGACACGCTCGTCCCACAAACATATACTACTTTTCATTTCAAACAAACACACACCACTTTTACACTCTAAACAGGAAGGACTGCCAATGGGATCACCGATTAGCTAAAATCTTCATGAAAATATTGGAAAATAAAATTTTCAGGTACATAATACAACCAACGAAATATAAACGATACCTTTATGTCGATTACAAAATACGTCTAATCAACGAACCACACACACATAAAACAACTTCACAAGGAATAAACAATGTACACCCCAAAATCAATTTCACGTTGGATACAGAAACAGAAAACCCACTGAATTTTGTGGATATTACCACAAAAAGAACAAACAACGCTAATGAATTCACAAAATTCAGAAAGCCAACAACCGCGAGTACCACCATCCACCGTCTGTCGAATCACCCAGTGACACTGAAACAGGAAAGCTTCAGATTCTTTTCAACAGACGAAACAACTCCCATCAGTAAACAAAACTACAAACAGGAACTGAACACAACAAAACAAATAACACTGAAGAATGGTTATGTCACTCATATAATAGACTAAACCAACAAATATGACAACAGTAAAATAATCAACAGGCCTCATATACACTAGACCACACACAATACAAAAGCATACAACACACTGACAAGGTCGACATCCAAGACAAGACCACAATACATACTGGACAAACATGTAGAAATTTCAAAACCAGATATTCAGAACGCATCAGAGCACTAAAAAGTCACAGTCCCCTTAGCACATTTGCTGACGACCTAAGAGCCCACAACCATCACCAAACCAAAATGAAACAGATTTTAAAATATTAAAATCCAGCCAAAACCTACGCCACAAAGTCACAATAGAAGAAAACTATCACACGCAAAAAGCAATAACAGAAGGAAAATCAACCATGAATAAATGTACCACACTATGCAAAAATACATTATTTAACAGGTTATATGAGCTATACAGATAGGGCGAAATAGACAGTTAAAACATACACACACACGCAGTCACAGAGAGAAAATAAACAAAATTCCAAGCCATCGCCATTCCACTGAAGAACAAGTGAAGCCTGACTAATAAGTACGCATACAGTCGAATTTACTAAAGTGGGAAGTTATGGTGAAGAAAAACGTCAACATCATGTTTGTATTATACGTGTTTTGTCAACAAAATGCAGAAGAGAAAGTGTACGCCAAAAGCAACCATAAGAAATAGACAATAGGCTGATGATCGACATATCCCCACTTCCCCAATTTATGTTTATGCGATTGCTTGAGATGAAGTTACGAAGAACCATTCTTCGCGAAGATGGTATTAGTGTAGAAGATGAATCATTCGCATGCTTTCTCGTATCTGTTATGGTACAGAAATATGAGCATAAGTTAGATACTGTTGTAACACTACCACATAATGATGATAATAGGGATGATAATGACGAAGAACTCATTGCTAGCGGTAGTGCTACGTTAAGTGCTGGAAGAGGCGATGGAACCAGTGGCAGTGAATACCAACAGTCTTCCGAGAAGAAGGTTAAAGTTGCAACTATCATCACGGCTTTTGATGACAATACACTAGAGAACATGTACGACGATTATTACATAAGTCATAGTTGAGATATTTGCATTACGTATGGCGTCTACAATTACATCTACAGTGCTATCTAGAGCATGGTTGCAAAGTTTTGCATAAAAACGACACCCACCAGCACATTGAGGAGTCCGTAGAGATGCTGTAACCAAACGTTCATACAGATATTTTTGTTCGAGCCCATGTACTTTCCTTGTTAGTGGCAAGTTGGCGCCGGCCGCGGTGGCAGAGGTGACTGAGGCACTCCAGACACGGTCAGCACGGCCACTACGGTCGGGGGTTCGAATCCCCCCTCGGGCATGGATATTTGTGCCGTCCTAGTTCGTAAGTAGTTCATAAGTAGTTTGTAAGTTTAGGGACTGATAACCCCGTAGTTAAGTCCCATAAGCTTAACAAACATTTGAACATTTTTTTTTTTTTTTTTTTTTTTTTTGGCAAGTTGGCGCAGTGGGTAGACGGACAAAAGCTGATCACAAAAAAATGTTCAAATGTTTGTTAAGCTTATGAGACTTAACTACGGGGTCATCAGTCCCTAAACTTATCAACTACCTTATACTAAGGACGGCACAAATATCCATGCCCGAGGGGGGATTCGAACCCCCGACCTTAGTGGCCATGCAGACCGTGACTGGAGCGCCTCAGTCCCCTCGGCCACCGCGGCCGGCAGCTGATCACACATCCAGCATGGAAACAGGAAGAAGTTGTAAGGAAATGTCAAAAGAAATGTAAACATTGAGCTGTTCAAGCACCATGCAGGAAGATTCAAAAGCCATGTCATCTTGATGTGTAGTCATTTTGTTGGACTAAGAGGTTGTGTTCAAAACTCCCTCGTGCTGATATTTTTTTTTATTTTTCACAAATTACCAACTGTGCGTCCAATCTTTGATATGTCTGTCCACTGTATTCAATTTTGTTTGTACGTTGTGGAGTTAAGTCCGTACAGGACATGTGTTCTATCAGCAGTCGAAAGATAGTGCAGGGTGACCAGATTTCCAAATTAAAAATACGGGCATTAATGATGCATACATAAACACACGAATTGATGCACACACAGTATAGTGACCAAAGCCAGCGTCCCCCCCCCCCTCCATCTCTCCGCTCCCCATGAAACGTGTGGTATTCGGTGTTTATTATGTTCGAAAACTATTAGCACAACAAAAAATGTGGTATCTAATTGCTTAAAGAACGTGAAAGGAACGGGACTAGCATCGTAATTACGGGTTTTTGGGAGGGGACAAACTACATATAAGGCAATCTCAATAACTGAGACATACCAAGTCGGATGCTAATACAAAAACTAACCAAACATAACCACTCGCCGCGATGGAGTCGACAAGCGTTCTAAGGCGCCTTGCTGCGGAGCGTGCGGTTGCTCGCCATCGGAAGTTCGAGACCTCTCAGGGGCATGTGTGTGTGTGTTTCGTCCTTAGTTTATTTTAAGTTAGTTTCAGTAGTCTGTAATTCTACGAACTGATGACCATAGTAGTTTGGCCCAATAGGTTTACAAAGATTTGAACATTTTGAACATAACTACTCGCACAACTAAAAGCTAAATAAATTCCATTACTAATTAAAGAAATACTTTATTTTATAGTTCTCTCATGCAAATTATCAAGAAGACAGTTTTGATTAGTTACGCACTTTACGCATTTCTCTGTGAATTATATTTTGCCAGAGGTCGGTATTTTCACACAATTATCACCAAATGAAGTAGTGTGAAAATGATTTCTTATTATAATTACTTCCTTTGCAATCTGCACAATAGACGTGTTGTTTTCGCAGTTCATAAAATATTTGAGACGCAGAACTCTGTGTCCACATCAGCATTTGCTCCAGATATCTTCAGATGCAACCAATTCGAAATTGAGAGACCAGCTTTTACCAACTCGCTACACAGTTCTAAATTAATAAATTTTCTCTTCGCGCGTATTTTGAAGATGGTTCACTTTCGCAATAAGCTGATCTTGACAACTTTCTTCCAAAATATTTTCATCAAACTCAGGTAGTTTTTTAAATTCTTTACCGAACGTATTTCCATAAAGAGAATATTTGCGCTGGAACTAGTTAAATGCGTTCAGCACATGAAATGGGTAAGCCCATTTCGTGATATAATTAATTAACGTCTCGTGAAATGAACTTAAAATGTCCAACAAATCAAACTCTTTCAGCACGCTGTCTTGTTGCAATGAAATCATTAATTACTGAATTTGTATAGTTGGAAGACTTGCACATGTCGTTTAAAAAAAAGTGGGGAAAAAATCACAGGTTGCCCAACAATGCTTTAAAATAGCGATTTTGCCTCAATCGCTTTGAGTTGAAGCCTCTTCTTTCATTGCTTGATTATGACTATATTTGTTCTCGGGTTGGTTACGCAAACGTTACTTTAAAAAAATTAATTCAAAATATATGGGACACTTAATTAAAATACCGGACAATATACGTCCCGTGTTTACTTTTTCGGGACAACGGGACACTTGGGCAAAATCAGGGACATCCCGTAAGACACGGGACGTCTGGTCACTCTAAGGTAGTGGCTTTTGTATGACAGCCACAAACATTTGATGACCAGACGACACACAACTCCTCCACTGGAAAACACACCATTTGTGACATTATGCGCGTCATAACTTCATAAGATACGAATCGCAGTTACCTTGTAGGATTGCTGAGTGTGTGAGATATGCCTCCTTGTGCAATTTAAGTGTTCGTATGAACCTGAATGTCATCAGTCCTAAATAAATGATGATAACATAACAGTTTGTCAGATACGTGCAACAAATGAATGAACCAGATTCACAATCACACATTTTTGTCTGTGCATTGTCAAAACATCTGATTTAACTTAATCGAAGTTTTGATCGTCTAATTCTGCACACATCCAAACTAAACAAAACATGTTCTGGAATTTCGGTGAGCGAAGTTGATTATGTTTATTATTTATTGTTTTTATTTCTGAGAGAGATCTCGACTGCTCTCCCTATCACCACATTCACTTGCGAAGTTAATATACACTACCACATTACTTATGTATAATATGTCAATTTGCAAGGCTGCAAAAAGAGTACGGAGATGTCAATGACCGAACGGACAGTTGACAACTTTGTGAAAAACAATAAGTAAACAAACATGGAGAGATGTAGCTTTGAAATCAGACCCCCAGCATCGCAGTCCGCAGACCCAAGACGCCACGTTGCTAGTACTATACTCTTAAGTTGCATATCTAGCACTTCGCCCAGTAATTGTTTCTATTTCCTTTTATATTTAATAATAATAATATGGTTTTCTGTTCCGCAGGACCTAAATGAGGAGTAAGACTCCGTGGTCATGGAACAAGTCAATCCATGAAGTTTAACACAAGAATGGTAATAGAAAAATTATAAGTAGTCCTATGCACACGACAATCTTAAAGTGAAAAGAATCAATAAAGAAAAAAATTAATTAGCTTAATTGCTTAACTTTTCTAGGAGTTCATCGACTGAATAAAAAGATTGAGCAATGAGGTAACTCTCCAATTTAGATTTGAAAGCGTGTGGGTTAGTGATAAGATTCTTTAATTCTTATGGCAGCTTATTGAAAATGTATGTTGCAGAATACTGCACACCTTCCTGCACAAGTGACACGGTGGTGTGATACAAATGTAGATTCGACTTCTGTCTAGTATTCACCGAGTGAAAGCGACTAACTCGTGAGAATAAGCCGATATTATTAACAACAAACGATATTAAAGAAAAAGCGTATTGTGACGTCAGTGTCAAAATTCCCAGGCTACTGAAAAGGGGTCGAGATGATGTTCGTGAACTTACACCACATATTGCTAGAACTGCCCGTTTCTGAGCCAAAAATATCCTTTTTGTTTCAGTAGCGTTACCCAAAAAAAAAAAAAATAACGCCGTACATACTAAGTGAGTGAAAGTAAGCGTAGTAGACTACTTTTCGTGTTGAAAAATCACTTAATTCAGATATTGTTCTAATGGTAAATATAAAAGAATTTAGTTTTGGAACAAGATCCTGAACATGGGCTTCCCACGACAACCTACTGTCTATCTGAACAGCTATAAATTTGAACTGTTCAGTCTCACTTATCATATGCCCATTACGTGTAATCAAAATATCAGCTTTCGTCCAATTATGTGTTAGAAATTGTAAAAACGAGTTTTACTGTGATTTAACATCAATTTCGTTTCTACAAGCCATGAACTTATGTCCTGAACTGTGTCAATGTTACCAACAACATCCTTCACTGTCAAGCTGGTATCATCAACAAACAAAAATATTTTACAATCACCTGTTATACTCGATGCGTATCATTTATATAAATAAGAAACAGCAATGGTCCCAAAACAGACTCCTGGGGCACCCCACACTTAATTGTGCCCCTTTTTTTCACAGTTCTATACAACTTCTTCCCGTTTTGATAAGATATCCGGTGCTTCATCTTACCACAAAATCTGAGGGAAATGCGATGGGGATTTTCCCTTGTAAGCCTTACGGAGTGTCCCCTCTCCGTTTACACAGGCCTTTGCGAAAAAGTGTTCTCCGGCTGCTAGCGAACCCCTTCCTATTTAGAGGCAGACTGCCGCGTTCTCGCAGTCGACGATCCGGAAACTTAGCCGTCAGCTTATGGGAACCAGCACTTAACTTTTAATGGGCAACAAACAATTTCATCGGACCGAAATAGGAATTCCGCCTGTGTCGCCGCCTTAGGCACTAGCACTGGCAATTTGCGACAGTAAACAGAGGACGGAAGAAGCGGCCGTTACCAGGCGGGACAAAAGAGCGGGCGAAGGACGCATACGGCGGCGTGACAGTCGCGTGCGCCCAAATTTCATTAGGGGCCGCGTGGGAGGGATCGCACACACGCTGGAATTCGGGAGCTGCATTAAAAGTTACGACGCACATCTCGAAGGCGCGCGTACGAGCTCGCGGCGGCGTAAACTTTGGCCAAGTTAGACGAGGGAGCAGATATTACTGACGCACTTTAACGGCGCACGGAAATGCGTTACCCGCACGAAGCGAGGCGGGACCGTGGGATTGACGACAGCTGAGGGATTAAAAGCGCATCGCCAAAGAAGGGCTGCACGTGTTTAGAACACGGCGAGAGGCTGTGTAGGTGTGTTGTGGCACGGCATGGCTCTCCTGTTTTTATGCCGGCTCCACCACGCGTGGTACTTCAACGGATGACCAGCTGCCTCCGCGAGCATGGAGTAATCCAAAAAATGTTAAAATTTTTGTAGAGTTTATGGGACTTAACTACGGGGTCATCAGTCCCTAAACTTACAAACTACTTATGAACTAGCTAATACTAATGACGGCACAAATATCCATGCCCGAGGTGGGATTCGAACCCCCGACCGTAGTGGCCGTGCAGACCGTGACTGGCGCGCCGCAGACCGTTCGGCCACCGAGGCCGGCTGGAATACTCCGACCGGAGCAGTTTGTGTTTTCAACAGTAGGTTTACGGTGAACTCCATTTAATACGGATCACGGAGCACATACGCCACGGCTTCAATCGCAGACAGTCGGCGTCTTCTTGCTATTGAGAGGCGTACGACAAAGTCTGACAGGACAATTTGATAACCAAATTGTATTTGCAGACTCAGCTCGCTGACTGATATATCAAGTTGGTGCATAGCTTTATTCTAGACTGAAATTCGTCGCCGTAGATGGTCAAAGGTCATCTCGAAAAACCCCGTAGGCTGACATTCCACAAGGGTCTGTGATATCGCCCCTCCTGTTCAACTGGTATATCAACGACATTCTGACGTTTCCACTTGTCAGCTGCAGTCTCTATAGTGATGACACGGCATTCATCACTTCTAGCAGAATCTTAGACAAAGTGCTCATACAATGCTAGATCGATGCCGTGAGAGAATGGGCGTTGTCTAACAAACTTACCAACAACCCCACCAATAGCCGCTCTGGAGTAGCAGAGCTGTCTAAGGCGTCTTGCTGCGGAGTGCGCTGCTGCTCGCCGTCAGAGGTTCGAGTCCTCCCTAGGGCATGTGTGTGTGTGTGTGTGTGTGTGTGTGTGTGTGTGTGTGTGTGTGTGTGTGTGTGTGTGTGTGTCCTTAGGTTAGTTTACCATAGTTTAAGTAGTTTGTAAGCTACGGACTGACGGCCACGCAGTTTGGTACGATAGATTTACCAACATTTTTCAAGCAACTCCACCAATACGGCGGCAGTATTTTTCACCAAGAAGAGACTACCCATCCCCCGGTTCCTGCTGCGAGTTTCGGGACAGCCAATCCCCTGGTCGAACTCAACCAAATACTTCAGGGTTACACTGGACAATTCTCACCTTTCCTCTCCACTCGCTAAAATGGAACAAGGACACAACGAAGTTGGCGAATGCGCTCGTACCGTTCTTCATCAGCAGAAATCTCAACGCTAAGTCGAAATACCAACTCTACAGGTCGACGGCCCAGCGAAAGCTCTTGTACGGATGTCCTTCTTAGAGAGTTACCTGCGCCACCAAATGAAGTCCCTGCAACCGGTGCCTACGATGGACATTAGGTGCACCTCGCTGGACGAGGAGAAGAGAAAGTGAGGAGGTCCTACACGAAAAGACGTCGCAAGAAAAACCTTAACACTATGCAACTAATCCCTTCCACAAGGTCGACCAACTCGGAACTGAAGTACCGCAACTTCGACTGGCTGGAGCCATGCACCCCCACAATTGGCGTAAATATAAAGTGCCACGAGCCTCGGTTCGATGGCACCCACCATGACTTGACCTGTTACTCACATGACACCATCGACGTACACGTAGATTTCTGAAATGTTACCAAGCATTCATCTACCTGCTACGATACAATACACGTAAGGATACCTCCTCCGACGAAGTAAGGACCCCATGTGTGTCAAAGTGTCCTCCCAAAGCGTATATTAAAGAAACACTTACGACGTCATTTCTACATGTACCTCTCGCCCACCAAGAAAAAACTCCCAAAAGGTGTCAGTCTTGCGGCCCCACATGACGCGCACAAAAAAATAAGGGGAAAAAATGCCGGCTAGAGTTCCTGTGGGCCGGCAAACCACTTAACAGATGAGTGTGCTTGGCAGCCGGCAGCGAAGGCGTTCCTCAAGCTGCACATACTCAACGTGGAAGCCTAGCAGACGACAGCTGTTTCCGTGTATGCCAAGGATCACTACATTAACAACTTGCATAACGTGCAATACTTCTTGCAGTCGGAGCTAGAGGAAACAGACAGCACAGCAGGAAGTTCCACTACTTTCGTACTGGGTGGCCGAGACGGCTATATCCAGGCACGCAGCTGGCACCGATTTCATTTCGCCTCTGTATCTGTAGGGAGAGGCGAGGGGGGGGGGGGAGAAGCGTGAAAGTAAGAATTTTCGGTGACCAAGAGTACCTACTATGGCTAGGTATGTTTCTGAATTCCACTATTCTACACATCATAGTTTACGAAATATCAGCAGTCGACAGTCGCTATTTCTGTTACTGACTCACCGATCATCAAAATTCGAAGGTACTTCTAGTAACATACGAACGTCAAATTTTGTATTTACATAACGTTTAGCCTGTAATGGAAGCAAAAATTCAAAACATTCGTTTCTGAACGCATTTTCACTTGACGAAAGAGAATTTTCTAACTTCCCTATGTAATCAACGTGTTAGTAATAGTCTCGTGGTAAATCGCTGGACATCCATGGGTGGGATCGGAGGTTGGATTCCCACTGGAGAAAGCATCTTATTTTTCCACTATTCGTTTTATGCTAGCCATCACCTTTCTGTTGTGTTAGGAGACGTCAGAAAACATGTGGTTCGCATTCCGCCTTAAACTGTTGGAGCAATCAGTATATTCATTGATTCTTCCGTATTTACATACTGTCAAGTGCACGTAGCACTTTCGGGACTGAAAAGTTGGGCGGATTACATCTAACGAATATCGACTTTATTACTGTCAAAACTCGATAGTCTGCAATCGCTTAATATAATACCTCTAGACGTTTACATAAAGCATAATCACACAAGAATAATCACATAAGAAAGAAGTAGAATAGAGGTTCCATAGTTCGAGGTGACCGGGACCACGTCGTGATTTTGAAAAATCGCATTGGCGGGTTTTCAGGCCCACTTTATGGCGATAGGAAGGGCACCCGACCACCCCGTAAATATTTACACTCCAAATCCGGATTTCACAAAAGCCGACCTTGCATGTGCGGGAATATGACCAAAGAAGAAAGAGTCTTAGATGGTCATTTCTTCAGAATAATTAATGACTGTAATAAGGAATGTGTGTAGCACGTTTATTTAAATCAGTTCAGTTGTTTAGGACGAGATTTGGAACACACACACAAAATCCATTTTCATGGTATGTATTGATTCTATAGATCACTTCGCGACCAAGTCAAAACGACAAATTTCTTATCTAAATCGTTTTCAGTTAGTTATGATCTTCTGATAATTTTACTAGAAGGTAAATCACACTAAGAAAGAGCAACACTGAACCTTGTAGAATTACGTCACTTTGACGGACTTAATGCCTAGTTTACACGACGATCGAAAGTTCACAAGAAAGATAACTGTCTGCTGCAGCGCTCCAAGCGTACTAACTCGGTACTAATGACGTGCGATCATACAGGCTTCGTTGCGTTAATACGATAAACTTCCGTCTACACTTCTGATTACCACTAACAGCAGAGCCTGTGCGAAAATACGGGCTTATTACTGTTTGTATACGTGGATTGTTCACGTTTGGTTGTATGCCATAGCTGATAATATTCAACTTAAGAAGCTTGCACTGTCGACGGTTGCAGAAGCTGTGGCAATGTTTATTAGAACACTACAATGAAGAAGAAATATAAGTTGGATGTGTTCTTGGTTGAGAGGAAGAGACGAAGAATGAGATGTATACCGCATACAGGTAATGAAGTAACTCATACCAGAGGGCCTCAATTAATTCAGATTTTTACGAATATTAAGTGGTCAGTATTTTACCAAGTTGATTTCGTCCAAGGAGAAAAATACGGCGATGAGAGAGAGAGAGAGAGAGAGAGAGAGAGAGAGATTAGCTAGATCGAGAGATAGAGAGAATATTTCACCATGCTGAAGTTCCAAATGTTTCCAAATGTTTGTATAGCTTATGGGACTTAACTACGGGGTCATCAATCCCTAAACTTACAAACTACTTATGAACTAACTAATACTAAGGACGGCACAAATATCCATGCCCGAGGGGGGATTCGAACCCCCGACCGTAGTGGCCGTGCAGACCGTGACTGGAGCGCATCAGTCCCCTCGGCCACCGCGGCCGGCCCAAGCTGAAGGTACGAAATACTTTTTACACTTGAATTACATTTCCAGCTTTGTTAAAGTTATGCGTCAGTTACTTCCTGTAATTGTTATTTTTTGCAAGTTCGCTATAACATTTCGGTTTCTAGCGACAGAAGAATCTTTCGAAAGTCTAGTCTTTACACAAAGAATTTCTGTACCGACTCTTACAAATATTGCTGTTGAAGTCTGCACAGCAATTTCAATTTACGATCCATAATGGGACCTCACTCAACTGATTTTGCTTTGCTTTTAGCATCACATTTTCAAGATTATGTGCAGCTCACTTTCTGGCATGCTAAAAATCATAGAATTTTAAAAATATGAAGTTGATCAACAAGACGTATTCAAAATTCATTTAAATCTACACTATTCTGTTATTTTCTTCATAAATAACAGTCATTGTACCTTCTTACAATAGAGAGGATTTTCTGCATCGACCCTGTATGCCTCAATTGAAAGCAGAATTCCTGCTCTGTTCCACTCCACTGATGCAAGGCATATCACTCCAACAAAGCTAGCAATTTCGGTAAGGACGCGGCTATTTCCACACATAAACATGAAAACCACACGACGAATTCAACTTCTGCGCACGTGCACTTACTTCGCTAGTATCAAATTTAGAACGTGTCCTAAAGCATACTAGCTAGCAGACTTGCGCATAATAGTTCGCGATCGGGAAAGCTCAATTTAGTTCGCGGCTCTGCCGCGAACTAGTTCGTTCTTTTAGTTCGTCCGCTCCCAGTGACGGTTGAGCAGCGTGATCTGCGCTTTCAGGTGGAGGGAGAAGTTCCCCCACCTAGCTGTCTCATGCGCTTGCTGCTTGATCCGCTAACGATATAACGCAAACCAAAAGAAACAGTTTGTGGTTAATTTCTAAAAGAGCTCTTTCTTTTGTTATGGCAGCTTTTTTATATAATGATCAGTGTTGCCCAAGCGTGTGCTATTACCCGTTTTTTGGACAATTAGATATCAAATACTTAAGCAAATAAACCAGCTCCAGAATGAAACTTTCATTCTGCAGCGGAGTGGGCGCTGATATGAAACTTCCTGGCAGATTAAAATTGTGTGCTGGAACCGGGACTCGATCCTGGGACCTTTGCCTTTCGCGGGCAAGCGGACTACCGACTGTGCTATTCAGACACGACTCACGATGCCGCCTCACAACTTTACTTCCGCCAGTACCTCGCCTCCTACTTTCCAAACTTCACAGAAGTTCTCCTGCGAAACTTGCAAGACTAGCACTCCTGGAAGAAAGGATATGGTGGAGACATAGCTTAGCCACAGCCTAAGGGATGTTTCCAGAATGAAACTTTCACTCTGCAGCGGAGTGTGCGCTGATATGAAACTTCCTGGCAGGTTAAATAAACAAGTTATTTACACGAATGGGTGATACAATGGTATTCAACTACTTTGCATACAGAGTACTCCTAGTATTTTATTTTTAAAATGGATTTCCTTATTTATTTAATAGGTCATTGAAGGAAATGCCATAGTATGGAATGAGGGTTGTCTAAACCCTTAGAAAACAAAATTTGTGGCAGTGAACTATGAAACTACAGCTGAGTTGCATCTCAGCTTGAAATGACGGTAACTGGCAGAAAGGAATCACGCGATTCTGCGCGCTCTCGCTTCCTCTCGCTGTACCCCGTCAGTCTTCGAAAAAGGAGCGGACGAACTAAGAGGCGAAGGATCTGCGAATATTGATGGGTTGCCGATTAGTGAATTGCAGACTAAAATACATTCAATTCCTAATACCTATACAAACGAACTATGGCAATTGTGGATTTGGAAAAAAGATACAGGTACTGTAGAGACGAATGTCTACTTGACAAGAAACACAATGCAATTTGTAATTTCAGTTCTGGTACCAAAGCCTCACGCATAACAGTTTCTCGATTCTTTTTAATAACATTACTAACTCTGTTTAAAAGGAACATAAACTGCTCTGGTCACATTCTGAGTTGATTAAAATAACTTCTAGGGGTCTTCGATCACAATTTCTTTTTTTAATCCAGTCACAAACCCAAACACGTTTCTAAATCTTTTTACTTTTAGTCTTATGCAGCGACTTTACACAGAGAAGCAGTAGCTCCGCCACAACTCTTACAGCTACCAAAACTTTCATTCTACGGCGATTACGGCATTTACAAAACAACGAAACTGAAGTGTATAGTATTGGCGCCGTGTCTACAGACACACACGAAACCAGTTGTGTGCAACTCATTTCATGAAAAGAGTGTCGCAACTTAGTGTCGTCGTGTAGACTAGCCTTAACCCTTTCGTGGTTGTTGGGACATATACGTCCCACTAACTTCGGACCTCATTTGTACCACAAGGTGGCGAGTTGCGTAATTCTGCATAGTGCTGCCATCATTTGGTGGCCCTTCAGAACGCGGAAAAAAATCGAGGCACTGAAATTCTTACAGTGTAGAAGGCTGTGACTTTTTATATGGGCTGCCGCGTGAATTTTCGCGCCGTATTATTGTGCCTTGAATCGGTTTTCGTCGTTTTCTCGCTACCGAAAATGTCCGAAGTAGGTATATTTGCTATTTTAGTGTTTCGAGTTTTGTGCGCCTCGGTTGCACAGTGCCAGACTACAAATCGAAAGGTCGCGGGTTCGATCCCCGCCAGGTCCTACGATTTTTATCTCTCACTTTCCACTTCTTTCACCTCTGGCAGTATTGCTCATGTGAAAAATATCGAGTAGCACCGTGGTTCGGAACCCACGTTAAACTGTAGGTCCCCCTATAACTGGCTGGGTAAGTCAGTTCGAAGGTCGGAGGAAGGCAACGGCATACCACCTCCAAACAGGACCATGCCTAGTAAAGCACTTTGGTGTTCAAACCAATCTTCGGATTGTTGACTGCTTTACCTTTACCTTAGAAGTTTGCAAACAACAATTAAACTCTCTAAAACTAATTTTACTTCAAAAGTTTTTTACAGTGAATTTACAATTAGTGGGTCGCATGTGTCCCAATGACCACTGTGTAGCCCTAGTGTGCCTTTATGTTGAGATATTATAGTACTCATAAACTTTTGCGCTAATAAAACACGGTATGTGGTTTACTATTATCTACATTTTCTATTATAGAAGCTGCGAGAGAGCTCTCTCTCGCTTTTTTTTTTTTTTTTTTTTTTTTTTTTTTTTTTTTTTTTTTTTTTTTTTAATATGATGTGCAATACAAATTTTTGAATCATGTACTTGTTTAGACCCTATGACAGTTAGGATAACTTAAGAAGTAATTTTAAAAAGTCTTAGGTAAATAGGTACCATAAGTGATCAGTGGGACGTATGTGTCCCACTTTCTTTTTTCGGAAAAATGGAATGTGCTTAAATTTTTTGAGTGTCATATTTGTAATCCTGACCCAAATCAGACTCTGTAACAGCTGAGATAACTTAATATATTCTAAAAAATGAGTAAAAATCACGAAAGGGTTAAGAAAAGCCGTCTGCGCTCACGAAATGCTAGCAGTTCCGCGTTTACGTCGCTAGATGGCGCGCAACGTGATCATTACTAGCGCGATCATCGTGTAAACTGGGCTTCACTCGTGTTGGCGTGGGAGATGATCGTATCTCGCCGCAGAGCGAATAAAAATGCGAGAAACAAGAGTGGGTAGTGAGAGCACCACTCGAAGGAAGGGCATCCGCGGAGCAGGCGGTTGGGGCGTGTTGGGGCGTGCTTCCGGGCCGAGCGCTGGCTTCTCGCAGAGCTCGGGACGCACTCCGTGGATTCCGCTTCCTCCCCTCGCCGCCCCGCACTTGTTATCGGTGTGGGCTCGGAGGGGAAAGCGGATTAGTTTCGCAGCCTATTGAAATCACCGGCGGCTATTCATCTGGGACAGTTCGCGAAGCAGGGGTTGTTAATGCCGAAGGGAGACAAGTAGGAATCCGGAGTTTGAGGGCTTCTTACTGGAGGTGATGGCGAAACAAAAGAGAGAGGCCTCGCAAGCCGGGAGGAAGCGAAACTTGTGACGTCTCAAGCAACGGTGAGCACCCACGGTCCAGGAGCTAGGAATAACCGGCTGTGTACAAGCATCACGTTACGGTAGTCGCAGAAACCGTCCTCTCGTGTATGGATCGTTGAACATTTTAATTACTTGAAACACAGTGAAATGACTGCAATGGGAATTCTTTATGCCAACGTGCTATTTGCTGGAGTACAAGTGTTTGCCCAATATATTATTGTTTAATTACGTCTGAAAACATCACTATAAAACCCAAACAAATACTACCAGCATTACGTTGATGCAATATGCTGATGCTGCATCACCCGCTGTAAGGCCCCTATGGTCCCGATGTAGTCGGTTTTCTGTATATTTAGTATTGGAAACTGGCCACAGATGTATATTGTAAGTAAAAAAAAAGAAAAAAAAACACTTATTCTTTTCATTCTCCACTTAGAGGAGTGGATTTGAGATCCGACCCATAAAGAGTCGCGGTTCTATTCAGCCAATTATCAGACAAACTGATAGTGAGGCAAAGGGGGGATCCCAATTGGGAATAAGTGGGAGGGGCTTACCAGTTCCAGCATACGCCTTACAACCAAGAAAAACGTCCCTAAAACCTTGGTCAGAACCGGGGGATTGGGACCAATTTAATTTATCTCTGAGACGTTGCCGCAGACTGTAAATGGATTATCGAGAGAGCTCTAGTGGACTCACGACAATCGAGGATCGGACGCCTGAGTTCCTCTCGTAAACTCGTGGAGATCAGCTCGACCAACAGTGGACAAGCATCCCCCTAGTGAAACCGCACCCGTGAGCACGGTATCCTCTGCGTCCGTGGTAAGACACGCAAGTAGCGCAGTAATCTCTGGAACTTCGATTGTAGAGTAAGCGCTCCGGCTGCGAGAGAGTAGTCAGTCACCACGTTTACATGCAACAAATCTTCCGGAAGACGAAAACCGATTTTCGTAAACCGTTTTTCGCTGTCCTGTTTACATGGTATAGCCTGAATCGAATTTCCTAGCCCACTAAATACATGGATTTATGTTCGCTCTAATATTTATACTTTTATTTCACATTAGAAAATATCACTCTTTCCATATGTGCAGAAAATTCTTAACAAGAAAACACAATCTGACAAGCCAAGAACACTTCAAAAACGGTTGCGTTTAGATGAGCACGAAAATCGATTGTGGAACTGGAAAACCGCTTTAAAGAAGCGGATTTCCAGAATCGATTTTGGAGTGTTTACATGACCAACCAAAAGCGGAATTGGGAAATCGGTTTACGAAATCCGTTTTTGGAAGCCCATGTAAACAGGGTGAGTGGCGAGCTGTGATTGGAGTGAGTTGCTAGGAGTTACCTGTTGGGTGAGGTAGCGCGAGGACGCTGTTGGAGAAGGTTTGTACTAAGAAGATACGAGGTAAGTCAAATTTTTCTTATCTGTATCGCAGTCAGATTGTTTGCTCTTTTTCGTTATTCAAGTTAATCAGGTTCGCTTTACCCTTTGGGAGTACTTTCGACTGGGTCATAAATTTTAATGTTTGTGTTTTCCCCTATTTTCCCGGACGTGTCCGTTGCACACTTAATTGTTTTCTAAGGCTTACCTCGGTGGTCGTAGTCACCACATTGTTCGGTTTTTAAAAGTTCAGTTTTGCACGTACGTAGTGCTGATCAATTTCCATTAAACATTAATCTATTCCAGATACCTCGCAGATTTCCATTAAATTTTATTTATTTAATTTATTCGGGATACCGTGCACTTTTCGCCCCTTGCCAGGATCGATAGTTATGTCTTTAATTACAAAACTGGAAACAGGAAACAGCAAGCAGCTCGCGTCATGCAGTATTAAAATTTTCGGAAGTGACAGGTGGGTAGTAATTAAGTTCAACCATAAACATAAGTGAAGAAAATGAAAGGAAAGGCAAACGTAACTACCAAATGAGGACGCAGAACGCAAATTGAATATTACAAATTATGTATTCTTAAAAAAAATGAAGTTGAAAAATATTACAGAACATTAAACTGACATCATGTATTACAATAATGGCGTGCTGCAACAGATGCTTAACAACTGCCTTCTCCAACAGCGTCCTCGCGCTACCTCACCCAACAGGCACCTCTCCGCAACTGACTCCCATTACAGTTCGTCACTGATTACTCTCTCGCAGTCAGAGCGCTTACTCTACATTCGAACCTTCAGAGATTACTGCGCCACTTACAGTATACTTCTGTGGCCATTTCACAAAACTAAATATACAGAAAACCGACTACGTGGGGACCATAGGGGCCTTACATCGCATTTTGTTTTCAAAATGCATATGATCGTTTTGCCTTCACCATAAATGCGAACGTGTCGTTCTATGTACACACACACCGCGGGCAGTATAGCTCACATATGGATCTGAACTCTACGTCCTTTCCTTTGACGTCTCTACAACCGTAAGCGACACAACCATCATATTTATTAAAGTAATCAATTGTTCATAACTTTATTTCAGAAGAAAGAAGATTCAAAACAACAATACAATGTGTACTTCCAGAGCCACAATATTCACAGATACAAATCACTACAGTTGTGTATCCAGGATTAATAATTGAGATCACTGTGTGCATCCTAATGCTCATTCCATAGATATCTACGTTCTATGACCGCCAACAGAGATGTTTGAAAACATTTTCCAAACATAAATGAACGTTGTTGTCACCGTAAGAAGAAATACCAAAAGATACAGTGTAAGATACCTGCTCTGGGAAGGTATACATTTCATATTCAAATGTACCGTGAATTTGAGACCAGTGTCAAGCTAGTCAGGCATGTGTCATTTATCTTTGGTTGCAGGCTTATTTTTCGATGGCAGTACTATCGATATTGGAAACGGTGATAGTGTTGTTGCCGGGAAGTAGGCTTGTGATTATCGAGAGTGCAGACTTTGCTAGGCGCACGGATGAGATTGCAGAAGCGTGGAGACCGTGGTTGTGTGCAGTTGTCGTTCCGGCGGGATAGCCGAGGAGATGAGATTTTGAGACTTGAATGTTGAGCCAAGCTGTTTAAGATACGGAGACGAAAGGTATATATGACTTTGGAGAAACGATCTTTTGAAGTTTTTATATGGTAAAGTTTTTCATGAAATACTTGGCATGTTTCTATGGCACAACTTCGCATTGATAGGTTGAATTGATGGTAACAGTAACCGTCGGGAAAGACCTTGCTGTTAGATTGTGGTCTCACGATTAATACTAGGGACCCCTTTCTGTGTTATGAAAAGTATTTATTGTAATAGTTTAGTTTTGAAATTGCGTTTTTTATTAAATAGGAATTTCATGAGTAGTGTTCTTGAAATATGGTATTGTTGTAACATTGTTTGTGTAAATCGAGTTAAATTTATTAACAGTAAAGAAATGTTTATCTTTGTTTAAAAATTATTTTGTAGGCAGATTTAATATTTGAGTTATATTTTTCTCTGAAAGATTTTAAAATTGTTAGTAATTTTCATGAAGTTACATCAGTTAGAAATAAATCAGATATTTCATTTTTAATAATTAGTTCGAGTTTATTCAACAGATAACCAGTTTATCTCTCCTCACATTTTTATTAAAAGTGCCATAGATGTTTTGTGTTGTTAGTTTTCCAGTAGTTCGTACAGCAGGAAGCAGTTTGGTGTTGCGCAGATTTATGCAGGAAGTGAAGGTGAGAAGGAATCAGTTTTTGTCAAGCTTACAGTTCAGTATGATTTACAGATTTCAGGGTAGGACAATTCATACAGTGTTCAGGTTAACAAGTGTTTACACTGAGTCAGATTGCGTTGATAAATATTGTGTTCGTTACATTCCGATAAAAATTGTTAGTTCAGTCAGAAACAAGTTTGTAGGGCCAGAATTATTAACAGAGTGATTTTTATTATCAGTAATTTTCAGACTGTTGCCAGCATGATATTGAAGTGCCTGGGAAGCAGGTTGCTAGCGCCAATTTTCAAACATGGAAACAGAAAAGATTGCAACAACTATCGAGGTATCTCTTTAATTAGCGTTGTAGGCAAAATATTCTCAGGAATTGTTGAAAGGAGAGTGCGAGTATTAATTGAGGAAAAGTTAGATGAAAATCAGTGTGGGTTTAGGCCTCTTAGAGGCTGTCAGAACCAGATCTTTAGCTCACGGCAGATAATGGAAAAGTGCTATGAGTGGAACAGGGAATTGTATCTATGTTTCATAGATCTAGAAAAGGCTTATGACCGTGTCCCTAGGAAGAAGCTACTGTCAGTTCTACAAGATTATGGTATAGGAGGCAAACTTCTGCAGGCAATTAAAGGGCTTTACGCAGACGGTCAGGCAGCAGTTAGAGTAGATGAAGCTCATGCTTCAGGGTAGTTTCAGGGATAAGATAAGGCTGCAACCTGTCACCACTGTTGTTCATACTATTCATGGATCATATGTTGAAAACAGTAGACTGGCAGGGAGGGGGTAAATTAGGTGAAAACAAAATAAGCAGTCTCGCATATGCGGATGACTTAGTTGTAATGGCCGATTCAATTGAAAGGTTCCAAACTAATATTTCAGAGCTCGATCAGAGGTGCAAGGATTATGATATGAAGATCAGCATCTCCAAAACGAAAGTAATCTCTGTGTGAAAGAGATTTAAAGAGATTGAGAGCCAAATAGGAGGAACAAAGTTAGAACAGGTAGACAGTTTCAAGTACCTGGGATGTATTATCTCACAGGATGGCAACATAGTAAAAGAACTGGAATCGAGGTGCAGCAAAGCTGATGCAGTGAGTGCTCAGCTAAGAGATCTACTCTCTTCTGCAAGAAGGAAGTAAGTACCAAGACTAAGTTAGCGGTGCTCCGCTCTATCTTTTGACCAACTTTGTTGTATGGGAGTGAAAGTTGGGTGGATACAGGTTACCTTATTCATAAGGTAGAGGTTACAGATATGAAAATAGCAAGAATGATTGCAGGCACTAATATATGGGAACAATGGCAGGAGGGTGTCCGTAATGAGGAAATCAAAGAAAAACTGGGAATGAATACCATATATGAAGCAGTTAGAGCAAACCGACTGAGATGGTGGGGTCATGTTACACGCATGGGAGAAGCAAGGTTACCTAAGAGACTCATGAGCTCGGCAGCGGAGGGTAAGAAGAGTCGAGGTAGACCAAGAAGAAAGTACTTAGATTCGGCGCAGAATGATTTTGAAGTGAAAGGCATAACATCAGACGAGGCATTAATGTTAGCATTGAATAGAGGATCATGGAGGAATTTTATTAGAGGTACTATGCTCCAGACTGAACGCTGAAAGGCATAATCAGTCTCTAATGATGATAATGATGATGATGATGAGTAATTTTCAGACAGCTAACTTTGTTACGACATTTTCATGCAGAAACAATTAGTAGTTTGTGTCTCATTATAATAAACATTACGCGGTCAGATAGGTTCTGCAATACCCTTATATTCACATAGAATACAGATAAAAATACGCAGATTAACATAACGATGTACAAAGTCATTCAGTTAGAACAAGTTCAAATACACAGCAGACGGAAATTTTGTAAGAGAGAAGGAGAAATGAGAAACTTTCAACAGTGACAGGCATCCAGATAAGACCTGACGTCCCTAAAATGTCACGTTTATACTTATAAAACAGACAGGTATTGGTTAAGCACCCCCACAGTGACGAGTTCCTCAGAACGGATACATGGGCTGCGTGGCCACAGCCCGCGCGGCTGGTGTTGTTGGGTGGGGTCTCCTCCCCTCGGGGCGGCCACTTGTCCCCGGCCGGCGTCGCACATCGATCAGGGCGAGGTGTTTATCTCTGGCCGGCAGCCGGCAGATAATCCCCCAGATTAATCGACACGCCCCCTGCGGGCGCCAGCGCTCCGCCACTCCCGGCGACCGCAAGTCCACCACGTATCACGCTACCTGCTCACTGTACAGGACGCGCTGCTGGCGCCGTTGGCCATCACAAAACTGTCCACACACTTCCTATTCCGTAGACACTCTACGAGATCAGTTGCCATCAAACACACAAACAGCTGCCAACATGAGTCACATAACAGTACACATTCTCCAAGTAGTATCATCAAATTCAAATTCAAATGTTTGTTAAGCTAATGGGACTTAACTACGGGGTCATCAGTCCCTAAACTTACAAACTACTTATGAACTAGCTAATACTACGGACGGCACAAATATCCATGCCCGAGGGGGGGATTCGAACCCCCGATCGTAGTGGCCGTGCAGACCGTGACTGGAGCGCCTTAGTCCCCTCGGACGTAGTATCATCATCATCCTCATTAACACCATACGAGGCATCAATGTCAGCATTCAATAGTGGATCATGAAAGAATTTTATTATGGGGACTATGCTCCAGACTGAAAGCTGAAGGGCGTAGACTTAATTATATCCATAATGGATGTGAGGTCGTGGTTGTATTACTTAATTATTTTGTCAAGTAGGCTCAACCACAGATATCGTGTAAAAACACTAAAATATGACGCGTTTCAAGGGTCAAGCCCTCATCGTCAGATAATCTGTACTACAATCTTAATACATGAAACAATAAAAATATAAAACGTAATAAAAGAAAACGTGGCTACTTCCCTTGTAACCGTGTCTAAGGAGAAAGGTCCTCAGCATACTGTGCTACGTCAGAATTCAAACCAGACCCCAGCACTGGCGGCGCATAACACAACCGAAACGCACCGAGTCAACAACACGACTGGGGCGCACGTATGCACATGAAAACAAAGACCTGCAAATTACAAAGATCATCCACATGCTAGTGGGACATTCAGGTGTCACGAATTTGCACAATATGACAGAGGTTGAAATTTAAAATAAACGAATTTTGTTATAATAGGTCCACAAAGTTTTTAAAAAATCTGCATGTATTACCTTGAACTTGTTCATTTAATGAAGCGTCGCATTTAACGTTATGTATTATAATCTCCAGCTTTTCTAGCAGATCTAACTTTCGTCCCAGTCTATGCATTTTAAGGTCTTCTTCAATCCGCTTTAAAGGATGGCCAGTTTCACGGATATGCGTAGCTACAGTGGACTTGTCAAAAGTACCTACCTCTAAACGATCTAACGGTCTGACCAATGTAGTTGGCATTGCAACTATTACACTGTATCTTAGCCCCTGCTTTGTCATATTTATCAGTCTCTTGGTTTAAGTTATTCCGTAATTTATGACGTAACGTATTATTAGTTTCAAAAGCATCTTCCACTTTAAAAGGTTTTAGTATGTTGGCCACTTTCTGTGACAGATTACCAAAATACGGAACCGTTACTCACTTGATATTTTCCGTGCCACTTTTATTTGATTTTGCACACTGTTTCTTTCGTATTAAGTTCCTGGTAATTATTCACCATAGCAAGCTGTCTTATGATGTTAAGTTCAGTATTTCTGTCTTTGTCGTTTATTGGCACTTTGAAGGCTCTATCGACTAAATAGCGTAGGGCAGAAAGTTTGTGGCCATTAGGTGGAAGCTGCCCATAAAACTAATAATAAGTTACGTCAAAATTTACGGAATAACTTAAACCAAGAGACTGATAAATATGACAAAGCAGGGGATAAAATACAGTGTAATAGTTGCAATGTCAACTACATTGGTCAGACTGGTAGATCGTTTAGAGTTAGGTACAAGGAACATATGGACGCCTTCCGACTTAATAATTTTGACAAGTCCGCTTTAGCTATGCATATCCGCGACACTGGCCACCCATAAAGCGGACTGAAGAAGACCTTAAGATTTTGCACAGACAGGATAAGGGAAGAAAGTTACATCTACTAGAACAGCTGGAGATTATAATACATAACGCTAAAAGCGACGCTTCATTAAGTGAACAAGTTCAAGGTAATACATGCAGATTTTTTAAAAACTTTAAGGGCCTATTATAACAAAAGTCATGTATTTTAAATTTCAACCTCTATCATACTGTGCAAAATGATTTTTTGACACCTGAATGTACCCAATAATTGTGGATGGTCTTTGGAATTTGGAGGTCTTTGTTTTCTTGTGCATACGTGTGCCCCAGTCGTGTTGTTGACTGGGTGCATTTCGGTCGTGTTATGCGCCGCCAGTGCTGGGGTCTGGTTTGAATTCTGACGAAGCACAGATGCTGAGGACCTTTCTTCGTAGACACGGTTACAAGGGAAGTAACCACGTTTTATATTATTAAGTTTGAGTTTTTATTGTTTCATGTATTAAGATTCATGTACAGATTATCTGTAACGCGTCATATTTTAGTGTTTTTACAGGGTATCTGTGGTTGAGCCTACTTGACAAAATAATTAAGTAATACAACCACGACCTCACATCCATCATGGATATAATTAAGTCTGTGCCCTTTTGGTCTACCTCGAATCCTCTTACCCTCCGCTCCTGAGCCGATGAGTCTCTTATGTAACGGTACTTCACCCATGCGTGTAACATGACCCCACCATCTTAGCCTGTTCGGTCTAACTGCTTCATCGTTGGTGTTCATTGCCACTTATTCATTTATTTCACTATGGACACCATCCTACCATTGTTCCCATCTATTAGTACCTGCAATCATTCTTGCTACTTTCATATCTGTAACTTCAACCTTATGAATAAGGTAACCTATTTAGCTACTCAATAGCAGGACAAACACTGAAAATAGTTGTAGTTGTTGTTGTGGTCTTCAGTCAGGAGACTGGTTTGATGCAGCTCTCCACAATACCCTATCCTGAGCAATCCTCTTCAACTCCACATAAGAACGGCAACCTACATCTGTCTGAATCTGCTTACTGTATCCATCTCTTGGTCTTCCTCTTCGGTTTTTACCCCACACACTTCCCTCCAACGCTAAATTCACAATTCCTTGATGTCTAAGAATGTGTCCTAGCAATCGATCCCTTCTTTTAGTCAAGGCATGCCAGAAATTCCTTTTCTTCCCCAATTCTGTTCAGTTCCTCTTCATTAGTTACGCGATCCACCCACCTAATCTTCAGCATTCTTCTGTAGCACGACATTTCAAAAGCCTCTATCCTCTTCCTGTCCCCACTGTTTATCGTCCATATTTCACTCCCATACAAGGCAACACTCCACACAAATGCCTTCAGAAAGGACTTCCTTAGGCTTAAATCAATATTCGATGTTAACAAATTTCTCTTTTTCAAAAACGGTTTTCTTCCCATTGCCATTCTGCATTTTATATCCTCTGTACTGCGACCATCATTTGTTATTTTACTGCCCAAGTACCAAAACTCATATACCTCCTTTATTGTTTCGTTACCTAACCTAATTCCTTCAGCATCACCTGATTTTTTTAGACTGCACTCCATTATCCTAGTTTTGCTCTTGTTAATGTTCATCTTATATGCACCTTTCAGCACACTATCCATTCCGTTCGACTGCTCTTCCAGGCCCTTTGCTATCTCAGGCAGAATTACTATGTCGTCTGCAAAACGCAATGTTTTCAATTATTCACCAAATTTCTCCTTGCTTTCCTTTATAGCTTGCTCAATGTACAAATTGAATAATATTGGAGAAAGGCTAATACCTTGTCTTACTCCCTTTCCAACCACTACATCCCTTTCATGCCTTTCAAGTCTGACAACCGCTGTCTGGTTTTTGTACAAGTTGTAAATAGCCTTACGTTCCCTATATTTTACTCCTGCTTGCTTTAGGATTTCAAAGACTTTATTCCAATCAACATTGTCAAAAGCCTTCTCGAAAGATATGTAGGTTTGCCTTGTCGAGGATAAGCCGTAGAGTATTGCCTCCCATGTTCCAACATTTCTTCTGAATACAGACTGATATTCACCGAGGTCGGCATCTACCAGCTTTTCCATCCTTCTGTAAATAATTCGTGTTAATGTTTTGCAACCATGACATATTAAACTGATGGTTCTGTAGTTTTCACATCTGTCTGCACCTGCTTTGTTTGGAATGGGAATTATTACATTTTTCTTGACGTCTGAGGGTACTTCGCCTGTCTCATACATCTTACACACCAGGTGAAACAGTTTTGTCATGGCTGGTTCTCCCAGAGACTTCAGTAGATCTGAGAAAATGTCATCTACTCCTGGGGCCTTGTTTCGCCTTAGGTCTTTCAGTGCTCTGTCAAATTCATCTCTCAGGACAGTATCTCCTATTTCAACCTCATCTACTTGTTCTCCCCTTTCTACAATGTTGCCTCTAAGTTCATTTCCTTCGTAGAGCCTCTATATATACTCTTTCCACCTTTCAGCTTTCCCTTCTTAGCTGAGAACTGGTTTTCCATCTGTGTTCTTGATATTCATACAGCTGCTTTTCTTGTCTCCAAATGTTTCTTTTATTTTCCTGTTGGCTGTATCTATTTTTCCCCTATTTATACATTCTTCTACATCCTTGCATTTACGTTCTAGCCACGCCTGCTTAGCCATTTTGCACTTCCTGTTAGACTCATAGTTACTTCCATAAAATATCTGAGAGTAGACATAGGGGCGATTTCAAAAGGAAAGACCATAAAAAATAAGTCGTGAGTACAGGCTGAGACTCTTTGTAAAAATTCTCAATAACTGTAGTCCGTCAACAAAGGAAGTAGCTTACCAAACTCTCGTTCGGTCAGCGCTTGACAATTGCTCATCAGTGCAGGACCAGAAGGCACAGAGAAGATCCAAATCAGAGCAGCAGGTAGATTTGGGGGTCATTTAGTAAGCCTGAAAGCATCACGGAGCGGATTAGGAAACTCCATTGGCAGACGCTTGAACAGGCTTCTTTTAAAGTTCCGACAGCGTACATTTCATGAAGTGTCAACCCATATATTCATTACTTCTACGTATATGTCGGTAAGTGACCACAAAGATAAGATTGTAAAGATTAGGGCCATCACGGAGGGATACATGCAATTATATTTTTGCTAAAACAGTCGCGACAGGGATAGGAAGAAGTGTGCATAGTACCCTCCGACACACATCGGAGTATATATATATATATATATATAATCTGTTGAACAGACGGTAGATAGGTATAAGCAGAACGGCTTGCTCAGCTGACTCAAGTGCGAACCAGCGTTTTGTTTCTGAATAGTATTGGCAAATATATTCCGCAGTGGGAGACGGAACAGGCAGCAAATTATGCCCTGGACCATGACCGTATTCCCAAGAATCTAATATAGGCAATAATTGTTTAAATTTCAGGCCACACGAAATAATAACAGTAAGAAGATACGGTTACAAAATGCAAAGCCAACTTAATAGTGATTCAGCTTTTAATCGTGATTACCAAAAGCCTTCGATGAAGTCCCATATAATCTGAGCTGGCGAGCTCTACACACCACAGAGTACCAGAAATGTACGTGAACTGGACCCGGCTTCTCTGTCGTGATGTAACAAGTGTAGTCCGGCTGGAGACTCTCCACCTTTTAAAGTCAGTGTTCATCGGGGTTCAGCCCCCTCTCCACTACTATTCATCCTTTCCATGGACACAGTAACAGCCGATATACAGACCTCTCATCCCTGGACGCTTCTCTATGCCGAAGACGTGGTACTGGCACAGAAAACCCGTAAGGAGCTCCAAGATCAAACTCAAGCTTGGAATGATAGGCTAGCAGAGAATGGTCTTCAAACCAGCGGAACCATCAGCATCGACGGCCAGGATTTGAACAAAACTGCCGAGTTCAAATACCTTGTATCCATGATAACATCTAAGAATGATTCCACCCTGGACACCCGAATGAGAGTAAATGCAGTAAGGCTGAAATGGAAACAGGTCACTGGTATTCCCTGTGACAAAAAGGATGCCTGTACATCTGAAGGCAAAAATTTATAAATCAGTAGTGCGTCCAGTATCCCTCTACGAGATAGAATGCCGACCTTTGGCGAGAACACATGGTCAGGCTCTCCACACAATAGAGACAAAAATGCTGCGATGTTCCCTTGGATTGAAACGCTACGACCATGCAATAACTATGTCCGTCAAAGGCTTGGGATAGTGTCAATCATAGAGAAGGCAAGAGAGGTTCGTCTTCGGTGGTACTACCACGTCATGAGGAAATAGTACGATTCTGTGGCTAAAACAGCACTCCAGTTCAATCCAGGAGGATGCCGACCTCGTGGTAGACCGCTTAATAGATGTACGGACATCAAGGACGACATTTGCGATGAGGATATCAGCCCTGAAGATGTCCACAACAGAGCTCGCCCCAACTTTGCGACTGGATAGGGGATTTCCTGTCAGAGAGGACACAGTTCGTAGTAATCGATGGTACGGCATCAACTAAAATAGAGGTGATATGGGGCGTTCCATAAGGTATTGTTATTGGTCCTCTGCTGTTCCTTATTTACATAAACGATTTAAGGGGAAATCTCAGTAACTCTCTTTGGTTGTTTGCAGATTACGCCGTCATTTACCGTCTAGTAAAATCATCTGAAGATCAAAATCAACTGCAGAACGATCTGAATAAGATATCACTATGGTGTAAAAATTGGCAATTGACTCTAAATAATGAGAAGTGTGAAATTGTCCTCATGAGAACGGAAAGAAATCCGTTAAACTTCGTTTACAAGATAAATCAATCGAATGTGAAAGGAATTACTATTACTTCAGACTGAAATTGGAAAGAAAACGTAGATAATGTCGCGGGAAAGGCGAACCAGAGACTGCGTTTTATTGGCAGAACCCTTAAGATGCAACAGAACTACTAAAGAAACTGCATACACTACGCTTGTCCTTTCTTTTTTCGAGAATTGCTGCCTAGTGTGGGATCGTTATCAGGTGGGTTTGACGGAGGGCATCGAAAGAGTCCAAAGAAGGGCAGCTAGTTTCCTAGTGTCACGATACAGGGGAGACAGCGTTACGGGAATAATACAGGATCTGGGATGGGAATCATTAGAACAACGGCGCTTATCGCTGCGGCGTGGGCTACTTGCTAAACTCCAATCGCCAACATTCTCCTCCGAATGCGAAAATATATTGTTGACTCCCACTTACATAGGTAGAAATGATCATCAGAATAAAATACGAGAAATCAGAGCTCGAACAGAGAGATTTAGGAGTTCTTTCTTCCCGCGCGCTATTCGAGAATGGAATGGGAGATAAAATGGTATAACGGTGGTTCGATGTACCCTCTGCCAGGCACATAAATATTTTGTGGAATTTACGGCCTTCACATTTGATTGATTTTCTTGTAATCAAAGTTTAACGGATTTCTTTTCGCACTCATGTGGACGACTTCACACTTCTCATTATTTAGAGTCAATTGCCAATTTTTACACCATACTGATATCTTATTCAGATCGTTCTGCAATTGGTTTTGATCTTCAGATGATTTTACTAGACGGTTCATCTGCAAACAACCTAAGAGAGTTACTGAGATTTTTCCCCTAAATCGTTTATGTAAATAAGGAACAGAAGAGGACCAATAACACTACCCTGTGGAACGCCCGATATCACCTCTGTTTTAGTCGATGCCTTACCATCGATTACTACAAACTGTGTCCTCTCTGATAAGAAATCCCCTATCCAATAGCAAATTTTGGGCGATACACCATAACCACGCAATTTGATTAAAAGCCGTTTGTGAGGTACGGCGTCAAAAGCCTTCTGGAAATCAAGAAATACGTAATCGATTTGCGAACCCTTGTTGATAGCACCCATCACTTCGTGTGAATAAAGAGCTAGTCGTGTTTCGCATGAACGATATTTTCTAAATCCGTGTTGACTTTGGGTCAATAGATCGTTCTATTCGAGATAATTCATAATATTTGAATACAGGATATGTTCCAAAAGCCTGCTGCAAATTGACGTCAATGAAATAGGCTTGTAGTTTAGTGGGTTACTCCTACTGCCTTTCTTGAATATAGGTGTGAACTGTGCAACTTTCCAATCTTTTGGTACAGATCCTTCTTTGAGAGAGGGGTTGTATATGGCTGTTAAGTAAGGGGCTATCGCTTCAACATAACCAGATAGAAATCTAATGGGTATACAATCTACATCTACATCGATACTCTGCAAATCACATTTAAGTGCCTGGCAGAGGGTTCATTAACCACCTTCATAACTTTTCTCTACCGTTCCATTCTCTAATAGCGCGCGGGAAGAAAGAACACCTAAATCGTTCCGTTTTCGATCTGATTTCTCTTATTTTATTGGGATTGTCATGTCTCCCTAAGTAGGTGGGTGCTAGCAAAATATTTTCACATTCAGAACTAAAAGTCGGTGATTGAAACTTCGCAATCAGATCACGCCACAATGAATAACGTCTTTCTTTTAATGATTTCCCCCCCCCCAATTCGTGCAACATTTCCGTGACGCTTTCCCCCCCGTAACGTGATAAAACAAAACGAGCTGCCCTTCTCTGAACCTTCTCAATATCTTCCGTCAGTCCCACCTGGTGAGGGTCCCACAAGGGGCAACAGTACTCCAAGAGAGGACGCACAAGTGTGATGTAGGCAGTCTCTTTGGTGGAGCTGGTGCATCGTCTAAGCGTTCTGCCAATGAAACGTAACCTTTGGTTCGCCTTCCCCACAATATTTTCTATGTGTTCTCTCCAGTCAAAGTTGTTCGTAATTGTAACTCCTAGGTATTTGGTAGAATTTACGACCTTAAGGTTTGACTGATTTATCGCGTAATTGAAGTTCATCGGATTTATTTTAGTGGTCATGTGTATTACTTCACACTTTTCTTTATTTAGTGTCAATTGCCAATTTTCGCACCAAGTAGAAATTTTGTCTAAATCGCTTTGCAGTTGCTTTTGATCCTCTATTGACTTCACTAACCGATAAACGACAGCATCATCCGCGAACAGTCTAAGGGAAGACTTGTTCTTGTTAAGTGATTTCAGTTACTGCACTACTCTGATGATATCTACTTCTACGTTACTCATTACGGCCTCTGTTCGTAATTCGAAATCTGGAATATTGGTTTCGTCTTCTTTGGTGAATGAGTTTCTAAAAGCTATGTTTAGTAACTGCTTTAGTAGCGCTGTCATCGACAGGATCGCCATTAGTATCACGTAGTGAGGATATTGTTTGTGTTTTGCCCATAGTATATTTAACATATGACAAAAATCTCTTTGACCCCTAGCAACAAGGCTGTCGCTCAGAGCTCCTTGGTCCTGGGTCGTGTGCCAATTCGCGATGGCTTTCGCTTCCCGCCCCGTTGAAGCTGCGGCGACCAGCCAGCCAGCTGGCTGGTGTCAGCGCAGCGGGCGTTTGCCAGGGTCTGACACCACTCGCGGCAGGAAACCTTTGACCAATGACGCGTTACGGCGACCCGCTGGCCCGGAATAATCAATGACGTAGTGCTGCGAGCAACGGCTAATTAGAACGAGCAGAAAGGGGGCGCCCTAAGGCAATTACAAGAACGCTTTAAACAACGATTCTCCCCCTGGAAGACAGCTTAGCTGTGCCGAGCTGCCGGAGGTTCGCAATTCGTGTGCCGGAATACGCACAGGCCGCTGACGCCGTGGACGTCTCAGGAGTACCGCAGACAAAGGAGCAGCACCATGCAGCCCTTCACCGTTCAGTGGACCCCATAAACCTTCATTACATTGCGGTCAAAACGATTATACAGGGTGTCTGGGAAATGGGGACTAACATTAGTGTTATAAGACATACAAAATTTATTGAAAAGTAATTTTTGTGTACAGAAGCTCACAACTGGGTCACCTACTTTAATAGCCGACAGCAAACGGAAATTCTCCGCAGTGTTGAAAATAGCTATGACGCACAATCACAATGAGCCACAGTTATGTATGGGGTGCCCCAGGGGTCTGTTTTGGAACCACTGCTGTTCCTTATTTATATAAATGATATGCATTCGAGTATAACAGGCGATTGTAAAATATTTTTGTTTGCTGGTGATGGATGTTTTTTGTAATATTGACACAGTATCAAATAATGCAGCTCAAGAAATACCTTCATGGCTTGTACAAAATAAATTGATAATATATCGCAGTAAAACTCAGTTTTTACAATTTCTAACACATAATTTACCAAAAGCTGGCATTTTGATTACACGTAATAGGCATATGATAAGTGATACTGAACACTTCAAATCTTTTGGTATGCAGATGCATTCTAAGTTGCTGTGGAAAGCCCATGTTCAGAATAAAAGCTGTGTACGTGTTGTTTAAAGTTGAATCTATCGTTTAATCAGACAATAAAAGTAGTTTATTTTACAGTTACTCATTCAAAACCTGATCTGATATTAGTTGCAGTCCAAATGGTTGTCATATATTGATGTTTAACAGTCAAAAACACCAAGTCATCAGATATCTTCATCAAAATTTAACTGAACACGTACATTATTCATAAATACAGTAATTTGGTTTAATTATGGGCTTGATATTGATGTATATACTGTTAAATAAGAAACAGTACATTAAACTGATTATGTGCGCAACGGATCACTTAACACAACTGTGACAAGTAACCCACATGAAACACACACTGACTATACTCAAAAAAATTGACTGCGAGAAAGATATTAAAAACAGAAATCACTTTTTTAATGTTTGACTACGAGAATTTTATGCAGATCAGTACCTGATTATCAAAATTCAGTATCATTCTCAATTAACTGCAGTGTTGCATAACAATCATTTACTACGATACACATAAAGAAACCTGTTCAACAAGATTACCAAAATCAGTACTGAACTTTAAATCCACAAATAACTAATAATCAAATAAAGGAAGTAGGTTAATCTTCTAACAAAGTAAATGAAACAGGAAAGAAAGGTCAACTTTGTTACTTATTATTAATAATCACCATTACATTAACTAAATGATACAACCTTTTATAATTACATGAAATGCAATTACCTTCATTCCAGTGGTGGTACAACGTTTTCACAATAATAATAAATACAATATATTCCAAATAAAATAAAATCAACTTTGCTGGCACAGCAGCCTCTGCTCTACATCGGAGCCATATACACAACACAACAGCTCTTTAAGCGAGCTGAACCACAAGTCCCACTCTCTGTCTCTCTGCACGAGCTACAATGCTATGCGATACATAATCTTTGCCAAAGATGAAACTTCACAGACTTAGGTACACATATCGATACACATAGTAGAAGCAATATTATACGTTTTCTTGCAAGCAAGTTACTCGACACAAAACAGGAGGCACAATATTAGACATTTTCTTACTAGTTCAGCAATATACATTTTCTATGGACATGTTTCAAGGATATCGTTCAAAAACTTTATTTAGCATTAAAACAGGATCTGAAGTTAGTCATTTCTGAACACGAAAAGTAGTCTACTATGCTTACTTTCATTCACTTACGACATACGGCGTTATTTTTGGGGGTAACTCAACTGACAAAAAAAAGTATTATTTTTGCTCAGAAACGGGTGGTTCGAGCAATATGTGGCCTAAGTTCGCGAACGTCGTATGGACCTCTTTTCAATAGTTTTCGAATCCTAACATTGGCGTTAAAATACGTATTTTCTTTAATGTCGTTTGTTGTTAACAGTATCAGCTTATTCCCAAGAGTTTGCAGCTTTCACTCGGTGAATACTAGACAGAAATCGAATTTACATTTGGATCACACCTCCATTTTCAATAGGCTGCCACAAGAACTCAAGAAATCTAGTACTAAACCACGCGCTTTGAAATCTAAATTGAAGAGTTACCTCATGACCCACTCCTATTATTCTGTCGAGGAACTCATGGAAAAATTAACAGATTTATCTAATTCCTGTTATTCGTTATTTATTCTTTTTACTTCGGCTTAAGAGTGTCATGTATAGGACTACTATAAGTTTTTATATTACCATTCTTGTTCCATGACCATGGACTTTTGCTCCTCAATTAAGTCCTACGGAACAGAAAACCATAGCTATTATTATTATTATTATTATTGAACCATTAAGTAAATTCTCCCATTTATGCATGAAAAATTATATCTCCCCATATAAGCATCCACGGCCCCCTAGTAACTACCAACTCGTCCATTTAATTTCTTGATGACGCTTTCACAAACACCCGGTGGGATGCCGTTAATAACCCTTTTAAATTTGACTTGATTTCCTCATGTTCGGGGTAAGTGATCTTTCTCTAACAAACTCCAACCAATGATATAGCCAGATACGATCAAGAATTTATCATTTGTATATCATGTAGATACTGCGCTAATCATCTATGTATTTAGTAACATAAGCGTTAACTTAGTGCAATGACATGGATATGTATCTTTTTTTGAATGACATTTGGGATAATTTTACGGAGATGGTTATAAAATAAATCGTCTTGAAAGTGGTATAGCCCCCACAATGAACTCACCTAGATCTAGAGCTAACTATATATATATATATATATATATATATATATATATATATATATATATATATATATATATATGGCATTCTGTGCGTATTATCGCCGCGGCGGAGTGGCAAAGCGCATTGAGGCGCTGTGCTACGATGCGCGAGGCCGCTTCCCGTCGGGGATTCGAATCCCTCCAAACGGCATGGATGTTCGTGCCGCCTTTAGTATAAGGTAATGCATAAGTAGTTTGTTCGTTTAGGGTCTGATGACCCCGCTGTTTAGTCCCTTAAGCTTAACAAACATTCGAACATTTTTGTGCGTATTATCCTTCATGTATTGTTTTGCGATAACGAATAGATGACTTACATATACTTAAATACACATATGTAGTTATGTTTAGGCCTTAAATAAATACTTATCTTGAGGCATAATTGTACTCATAATATATGTAATTTTAGTTCTTTCACATTTTATTCAGCAGCATGTTAAATGTTTTAAGATTTATTTTAATACTAGCTTATATGCCCGTGCTTCGCAAAGGTTGTTGAAGGAGGGCCTGTGTGTATCGTCGCTTTTTAGGGTTTCGCACCTCAGTCAGTAGAAATAAAATCCTTGTTGGATAACTCTGTCAATAAACTCAGTTGTCACAGCCAAGATGTCAAATGTAAGTAAAAGTCATTGTCCGAAACGATGTACCTTCATAAAGTGTTTGATACATAAAGTGAAACGTGCCAAAATAAGCAAAGAAATGTCGGTAAGTAATTAATACACAAAGCGAAATCAGTACGGAACAACACAAAAAAAAAACAACGGATGAGCAGTGCACTTCAGTATTTGACATGCTACAATGAAGAAGGCGATGGGATTCTTTCCCGGATAGTCACCGGCTATCGTATGGCACCCCTGAAACAAAACGGCAATCAATGTAATGGAGGCCTAAGCAAATCTTGACACCTCGGAAAGGCATGTGCACCGTTTTTTGGGACAGAAAAGGCAGTTTGCTGATTGATTTCTTACCACCAGGCCAAAAAATTCATGCACATGGTTACTGCGAGGCCATTAAGAAATTGCGCCGCGCAATACAGAACAAGCACCGTGGATTACTGTCAAAAGGTGTTGTTTTTTTCCACGGTAATACCTGACCTCACACGGCGAATGTGACGAAACAACTCTTACGAGAATTTCACTGGGACGTGTTCGATCATCCTCCGTACAGCTTCGAACCTCATTCCCAGAGACTTTCATCTCTTCTTAGAGCTAAAATCTGTCCTTGGTGATCAACGCTTCAACGATGATGACGAGCTGAAAGAACATGTTACCAAATGGTTGAATTCACAGGCGGCAACCTTCTTTGGAGAAGGCAGTGGCGGCGCGTCTTACGTGTTCACTGGTTCAGTAAACCCCCAGAAAAAGCTCGTTGTGACAAAAAAAAAAAAAAAAAAAAAAAAAAAAAAAAAAAAAAAAAAAAAAAAAAAAAAAAAAAGAATAAAAGTGTTTTTAAACCACCATTCTTTCTTTTCACAGATCATTTTATATGCACATTCCAAGTATTTTTATCGCATGAGCAACGTTTTTACGTCGCGGAGACAGCACGTATACGAGTCGTAGCGCGGCCGCTTAATATACGCGTCAGTGGTCGCAGCGTTGCAATGCGCATGCGCGGGTAAGGTTCAAATTCTGTATGAGCGCTCTCACGGCAGAGAGGGGCGAGGGGAAACGCCGCTTTTAACGTTGGCGTTGGAGCTGGTTGAGACACCAGCCGCCGACCGCGATGGCCGAGGGGACTGAGGCGCTGCAGTCACGGTCTGCACGGCCACTACGGTCGGGGGTTCGAATCCCTCCTCGGACATGGATATTTGTGCCGTCCTTAGTCTTAGTTAGTTCATTAGTAGTTTGTAAGCTTAGGGACTGATGGCCCCGTAGTTAAGTCCCATAAGTTCTACAAACATTTGAACATTTGATTTGAGACACCAGCTCCGGGCTGCTGGAGCCCTGGCGGTTACGCACAAATAGTCCCGAAGCAAACAATGAAACTACTGCGCATGCATAAATCCTCCTCGAAGGCAACATCCGCCTCTGATATTTGTTTTTAGCGCATTGAAGATTCATCAAAAGCACGTCATATTTGGTAAAATATCTCATAACCATAAATTAAAAACGCTTTAACTGTAAAAGCATTCGGTAAATACGATCATGAATAATAACGAAGAATCTACTTCCCAGCTAGCAAGAATAGCCGTGTGGTTGACGGTATCGCTATGCGCTATCGAAGGTAGTGGGTTCGAGACGTACTACAAGCATTTTTTTTAAACCCAATCTTCTTTTTAAAGGATACGGCAACAATGACTTTTCTATTGTTACTTACCAGATATACTTTGGACGTTTTTGCATATGTGTCGCGATTTTGAGGGTAAGTGACATTTATACTATTCGTTTTAACAAATATTTAACTGTTTGAAGAGATGCGGGGAAGAGCAGACTTTGCGCATGCCTAAGGGTAGGAGCGGGTGCTGCTTGCAATCTCACATAACCCGAAGGTAGCTTGTCTCTTCATCGTAACATATTCATTTTGTCGCTTAACATTGTAATCAGTTACTTACTGTGTTTTAGTGTTCATGTGCATGTTCATATGTTCTTGGTATTTATTTTCAAAGAGAAATGATCAACGTTCAGTATCTTTTAGAAGCAAATTAGTGAGCTTGAAGCTTGGAAGAGAAGTGTGAAATAACGAAGCTTGGTAGGCCAACGACTCAGCTAAATTTGAAGCAAGCGCAAACAAGGAGAGGTAAGACATTCTGCAGATCTTCTAAATGGGAGGGGGGCGCCGAAACATCGACCCACCGAGCGCCGAGCGGGGGGGGGGGGGGAGGGGAAGACCACTATCAAGATCCGGCAGTGAAGGAAATGAACCCCCCCCCCCCCCCAATCATATGAAGCACTAGCAGCAGCTGGAAGAAGGTATATTAAAACTTGTAGCACACTATGACAAGTGCCTACAAAATTTCGGAAGCAATGTAGAACAGTAGTTTAACAGTTGTAGAATTTTCAACGATAAATATTGTTTATTTATCTGTACACGTTTGTTTTATATAACCAAACGGAACTTACTTCGTGGACACACCTCGTATATTGATGTATCGTACTGAAAGAAACTCCATACGGGCTACAGTATGCAAGTCTGTGCAAATCAGCTAAATCGACGAGAGTCTGCCACGGAGCACAGGCGCGGCGCTCCGTACTTTGGGAAAGATGTCGGCACTTGAGGTAACCTCATTTGCAAGCGCGCCGATGCCTGGGGAAGGCCTCCCGCATCGGACTGGGGCCGTTCCGACGTGACGACCTGACGGGAGGGAAGAGTTTTATCCCGCGGCCCACCTGAGCGGCTCTTTTATGGAAGAGCGGCCGTAACTCGCAGCGCCCCCGCAGTAACGGTTCGGCCCCCTGCCACCTGCCACCTGCACGCCTCCTCCACACCGACAACTGTGGCCGGCCGCCTCCACCGCAGAAGCGGCTACCCACAGGAAGTGCCGCGTCTCTACATACAGGGGGTTCACGAGCAATCTACACATCTTACCAAAATATATGTTGGTCCCATAGATTCACAAACATTTGAAGACTTTGGAAAGATTATATATGAGCGTGGTCTTTTTTTTCCCTTTGTGGTTCATGCTCTGGGTTCCAGTAGTCACATCTTACTTCGTGAACCACGTATGAGTGGCCAATTAAGTGTTCCTGACAGTTGGGATACCAGTTACTTTAGAATAAGGTTGGGCATCTCCGACATATCCTGAGCTGTGGCCACCTTTGTCCTTTGACGGCAAAGACTACCAAATCCACCGGTTAGTCCCACAACGGCCGGCCGTGGTGGTCGAGCGGTCTCCGGCGCGCCAGTCACGTTCTGCACGGCCGCTTCGGTCGGGGGATCGAATCCCCCCTCGGGCATAGATGTTTGTGCCGTCTTTAGTATAAGCTAGTTCATAAGTAGTTTGTACGTTTATAGACTGATGACCCTGTGGTTAAGTCGAATAAGCTCTACAAACATTTGAACATATTGAGTCCCTGAACCGTTAGGGGTAAACCCATTGGGGCCCTGGGCAAGTAATGCTAGCAACCTGCTTCCCAGGTATTTCAATATGACCGCCCGAAGTGGTCGAGCGGTCTGCGGTGTGCCAGTCACGGTCTGCACGGCCGCTGTGGTCGGGGGACCCCGTAGGTAAGTCCCATAAGCTCTACAAACATTTTGAGTCCCTGAACCTTAGGGGTAAACCCATTCGGGCCATGGGCAAATAAGGCTAGTAACCTGCTTCCCAGGTACTTCAATATGGCCGGCCGCAGTGGCCGAGCGGTCTGCGGCTTGCCAGTCATGGTCTACACGACAGCTGCGGTCGGGGGTTCGAATCCTCCCTCGGGCATGGTTATTTGTGCCGTCCTTACTATTAGCTAGTTCATAAGTAGTTTGTAAGTTTAGGGACTGATGATCCCATAGTTAAGTCCCATAAGCTCTACAAACATTTGAATTTACTTCAATATGATGCTGGCAAAAATCAGAGGAAAATGCCTCGCACCTTTGGAGGTGACGGTCGCACCTGTAATTGACAGACCAGGGACTCCTCGGTTACGACTTGGAAAACTATGTAGAATTAGATGGGAAGCTTTTATAACATCAGTGGAGATTATACTGGGAAGAAGATAGAGCTGACAAATGCTTCAAGTAAGATGAGGTTAGATGTTTTAGCTGTTAGTGACGTTAGGGAAAGGGAAGAGAAAGAGGACGAACTCGGAAAATACAAGGTCTACCTGTCAGGCGTCAAAGTAGAAAGAGCACAGTGGGTGTTCAGTACTGCTAGGTTGGATGATCTCGTTGCCTTTTGTTGTTTCCTCGTCCCAGTCTAGTTGTCAGGAAATGTACTGGTACAGGATTCGAAGTCAACTGTAACAACTATTCAGATTAATAATACAAGTTTTATTGACTGAAAATTATAATTCTCAACTTTAGAAAATGTATCTGTTTCTTCTCTCTTCTCGCTTCTCGCGGCGTCCTCCGTATGATACTAGCTGCGCTGAGACCTAGTGACTGCTAAATTCGTAGCCGCGTTCTGACCTAGTAATTGCCTGAGTTCTGACTAGTAACTGCTGGGCCGTCCACACGTATGTCTGTCTAGATATAGCTGCTTGTAGAGGGCACACATTTTCGGTTACTCCCTCCAGGATGCGCGGCGCCTGCTTGAGATTGGCTTTCGGTCGATCGCTGCCTTCTCCGCGATAGTTCTCTTACATCTGGCGTGTGGCGCAGACTTTACGCCACAACAGTAGGGTGAAGAGTTTTACATCAGGAAAACAATCGAACCCAGAATACTTGCAATAAGGTATGTAAATGAACGACTGATGTGGATAGATTTTGTCATCTCCAGCAAGGAAATTAGGATTGTGTCAGTGTATTCGTCCTGTGAAGGGACTGATCAATACGAGATGTACAGATTTTATAACGCACTCACTAGTGTAGTTTTTAGAGTGAAGGATAAGGACAGTGTTTTGCTCATGGGTGACTTCAATGCCACGATAGGTAAATGTATGAAAAGGTTATGGGTATGGGATGAAGTGTGGCTTCATTCCATATTTTGCCGTTTCGTTTCAGTGGTGTTGTACCATACCCTAAGTTTCATCCCCCGTGACTATCCGAGAAAGAATCACATCCCCTTCTTCATTGTAGCGTGTCAAATACTGAAGTTCACTGCGCATCCGTTGTTTTTGGTGTTGTTCAGTCAAAATTTTGGGTACCCAATGCCACAAAAGTTTTATAAAGGATATGAAGGCCAAGAGAAACTGTAAGCAGCTTTGGATTTCTGTGCCAGTATGGACTTACCTATCACAAACTCCTTTTTAAGCATAAGGATATTCACCGATATATATGGGAAGGAAGGGGAACAAGATCTGTCACTGACTATGTAATAACAGATCAGGAATTCAGGAAGGGAGTCAAGGACACGTGTGTTTTCAGAGGGTTCTTTGACGATATTGAGCATTTTTTAATCTGCTGTGATATTGGTTTTGTGAGGCCAGAAGTGCAGAAAGTCAGGTCCATGTGTAAAAGGATGAGAATGGAAAAGCTTCAGAACGTGGAAATCAGGCACAAATACATAACAATGATCTCGGAAAAGGTACCAGTTAGTTGAATGTAGTCATTTACAGTCACTGGAAGGGGAATGGTAAAGGTACAGGGATACATACTAGAAGTAGCTAGAGAATGTCTTGGAACAGTAGTGTGTAAAAGCAGGAAGAAGCAGACAGCTTTGGAATGACACAGTCAAGGCAGCCTGTAAAAACAGAAAGAAGGCATTTCAAAAATGGCTCCATACTAGGAATCAGGCATACAGAGAAAGTTATGTTGAAAGAAACAAAGCCAAACGGATAATTACAGAATACAAGCAGAAATCGTGGGAAGCCTTTGGAAATAAGCTGGAAACTGTAGGTCAAGCTGCGGAAAACCATTCTGCAGCGTAATTGGTAGTCTTCGAAAGGGAGGGAAGAAGAAATTAACAAGTGTTTTGGACAGGTCAGGAAAGCTGCTAGTGAATCCTGTGGATACCCTGGGAAGATGGAGGGAATATTTTGAAGAACTGCTCATTTTATTCAAGAAATATTTAAAATATTTTTTTTTCTGATTCTTACCGTGGTGCGGGAACTTCGGAACGAAGTCAATAAAATTTTCACGGTTAACTTTTAACAGTAAACTACTTAGCAACTAAATGGACTAGAATAAAATCCAGTTAATTTCATAACTAGTGTTGACATATGAACATAACTTACACAATTAACGTAAACATTTTTCCGTCCCACCGCAAACCGCATCCAGGAGATATAAAATAACGTGTATATCTTTCCTGGTCCCCTAATTTTTGGAGGAGAGTATTATTATTTTCTATCATTTAAATTTTTGCATGACTTATATTTTTATTATTTGTTTTCCGAAATATTTGAAAAAATATAATACTTATACCTGCAGTATTTACTATAACTCCTAAAATACACTATACCGTATCGCCCATCATTGTAACAGACGCGGACGGTCCTCAAGTCACGCTTTATTAATACGGCGGTAACTTCCGCCCTAGACTGTCCGCGAGGTGGATACTACGAAACTCTGCAACAGAATGGCGGTGCATGGCTGTTCGCCGGGCACGGCAGCGCAGCATGCTTCCGCTGTTCTAAAGTAGTCCTTGTAGCCAACCTTACAGGAGGGTGGAAGAAACCGTTGGGGCAGCTTAGCCCTTGCGGGCGGTACCGTGTCTCGGACACTCAGGTTGGGACACCTGTTTGGAGCTCGGGACAAAACTGTTATGTTTCCGCCACAGCTTTTAAATTTAACGACTACAGGAAATTCTCCATTTTTTACATTAACCAAACGGGTACTGTAGAATTTACTCTGTCCCTTCCATTCGATTGTCCTCGAAGTAAGCAATCATTCTGTGATGCTACATGGTTGGTGAAAATTAATAAACCGTCCTAAATTATTGATTTGGTTTTGCTACCTTTTAATTAAGGATCCGTCCGATCTGTTATTGGTATCCAGGAGTTCGTAATTTTATTGGCACCTCAAATCTGTGGTCGGAATAAATTGGTAAATTTTATTTTGCTCTGTTTGCATGGCAGTGACACAGCCCGGTTCATGATCAGTGTTATTCCAAGCGAGGTTTTATGCGTTTCACGCGCTCGAAACCTTATGCCGTCCTCTCACGGGATGTGGAAACGCACGTGGAAGAGGAAGTGGTGCCGTTGCAGCGTGGAATTCCACGTTCCACTGCCCTGCGAAGCGTGGAATGAAGGATCCAGCACGTTAGATTTTTGCTTCGTGGAGTGGGACGTGGCCTATGAAAAGCGACCTGGTTTCCACGTGACAAGCAGAACTTTTGAGCCACCATATTGCAAACGGAACTCCGTATTTCGTGCCTTCTTTCGTTTTAGCGTACGATGTATAAATATAATCTTTTTAAAGAGCAAGAAAATTGAAGAACTTTTGAAAACGCATCATTTTAGGTATGATTTGTTACAATAAATTACCGGAAACTATTTATTCATAGCTTTAAAGGATATCGTATTAATGTTAGTTGGTGTTATAATTTGTATACCGTGAAAGAATATCGTTCCTATGCTACGGTTCAACGCCATTGTATCAAAGAATCGTCTTTATTATACTTTGTCATAGATAATTGAGATATTACAACATGTTTTAGGTGAATAGTAAATCACAAAAACAGCGCTTTTTCTCCAGCGGAGAAATGGCGTAGTTGCTAGCGTGTTGAACTGTCCAACAGAAGTTGAGAGTTGCTCGGGTTCGCGACCCCATTCGTCTAAAAAAATGTATTTTTACCTTTTTTGTTTGCTTTATGTTTCTGGTTGTTTCTTATTAATTTAAGTGTAATATCCGATATTCGTTGTCATTTTTTTTAAGACGACGGATTAGCGTGGTGGTTAGCGTTACGACCTATGGAGGAAAAGATGTGTAAATAACAGGTTTGCATTTACACTCTCCCAGATATTTTAACCATTTCGTTTAATTATGGTTAATCAACTTATTTGTTAATTTAATACAATTATAATATTCGATATCGACGTTATTTATTAGAAACAAGAAAGAAATTTGTCCACGACAGAATTTGTTGACTTTTTCGTTCTAGGCCACAGGAACAAATAAAATTCAAGACAGTACCCTAGACCACTCGGTTTTCCCCACGGTGTTTGAATTAAGTTGCAGTTCAGTACAGTGTTGGAATAGTTCAGTTTCACAGTGCAAAGTGAACACGGTTAGCGCGTGGTTACAGAAGCAGATGCAGTGTAGGAGGAAGAGTGTTTACGTACAATGCCAAAAGCAAAAATTATCACAACGAGCATTGCCGAGCTGGGGCGTTGTTTCGCGTGTATAACAAGTAAAATATATGGTCAGAAACTATTATCCCCGAATATACAGAATATGTATAACGTGGAAAATGTGAATATAAGAGCAAGACAACTGGAGCTGGTGCAAATGATGTATTCCACTATTGACAATTTTTTTAATATTTTTTTTCCAAAATTAATTTTGGCGTAAATGACGTTATTATCTCAACCGCTTTCAGGTACCTGTACCGTCTTTGTGCTTCTTGAAGAAGGAAAAGAAATCACAATTTATGTAAGAGTATTGCATGCCACTTGCAAGGATAAGAAAGCATTTCGTGCTTTTTTTTCCGACGATAGCTAAGAGAGATACCGTGTAATTTCACGCACCTCCATCTATGTAAACACAATGATCAATGCGCCAGCCCGCAACGGGTGCTGGTGAGCGCTGTGATCGCAAAGCAAATCACGATTAGCAGCATGTTCCGTGGGATGTAGCGGGTAGTTTTAGAGCGTGCTGTAGCTATAGTCGGGCCGCCGAAATAACGACCCTGGCAGTTCTCGCACGTGGGCCGCAGAGGGTGGGGGGAACACTCAAGCACCAACTTGAGCTCTGGAATTCGTAAACGTTGGCAGGGTAACGGTGCCGCGTTGCCACCCAGCCACTCAAGGTCGCGCGGGTGGCATGCTTCAGTCGCTGCAAAGCATCTGTCGTGTTTTCATCGTTTGTCTCGTTGTGTTTTCGTGTCGTGTTACGTGTCGTTAATTTCAGACTTGTGTGAGATGGTTTCTTCCTCCAACCGTGAGAAAAGTCACTTCTGCGACCAATAGACTGGCTGTCGAAACTGATCTGATGATATTACTCGGACTCTATACTATGGCAGTCAACAGCGACCGTAAACGAATGAGGCAAAAAAACACTCTTCTTTTTATGTAAGAAGACAAATCACTTCACTGGAAGAGGCGATTTCACTACTTGTAAAGTGGTAGTCCTTATTTGTCTACCCTCTCAGCAGACTGTCACAGTACAGTGTACGAGTAATAACACCGAGTTTGTAGAAAATGGTTACAGAAGATGAAGTATATAAACAAAATTCTTCAACTAGCGACCTTTGGCTGAAGACTAAATGATACATTATATTTAATGGAATACTGGAACATATGAAGCTTTACTTTAACTCGACTTATATTTCTAAACCTTTCTTTTTAACTGCAAAAAGAGTGTTTTTCATCGCTTTGTGGTTGTTATCATTCGTTCACGCTTTAGTAGTACATAGCAACGGTTCCAAAATATTCGGACGTGATATTCGTATGCCGGCAACATAGCCGCTAGCTGTCAGAGTCGTTCTTTCGGCGGCTCGATTTTAGGTAGACAGCACGTCTGGCCTGCGCCACGTTGGGCCAACACGTCTCTCGTGCCTGCGGCAGCACGTGACGGTGCGGCGGTGCCCTCGCAGCAGGAGGCTCGCGCAGCCGGAAGCGGTTCGCGAGCCGCAGATGTCTCGTCGGTGGTCTGTTGGCCCCTGGGGCCTGTTTTATTCGTCACGGCGCGGCGGGAATTTTATGAGGCTGCCGCTGCCGCGCCTGCGCAGTTATGCCGTCGCGCTGTTGTTTGCGCGGGCTTTTTCGTGCGCGCCGCATTCCAGGGGTCGGTGGGGCAGCGGCGACGGCCACCGCGGAATGCGGCCGGCATCCACCAGACAGCGGGACAAGCCGGACGTCCGCTCCCCCACCACTGCTGTCCGCCGTCACAGCCGCCGCGCCCGGCGGAACCACCGCTAAGTCCACTGGAAGCCTGTAAAAGGGTATTCGAAAAAAACTGGCCCATACTATGGGAGGTGATAGTACCCAACAAAAAAAGGGAAAACTTCAATACACCTTGTCGTGGTGGAGCGGCCGGGTGCTCTAAGGCGCCTTGCTGTGGAGGGAGTGGTTGCTCTCCGTCGGAGGTTCGAGTCCTCCCTGGGGCATGGGTGTGTGTGTGTGTGTGTGTGTGTGTGTTTGTCCTAAGTGTAAGATAGTTTAACCCAGATGTTCTTGGTTCTTTTTCGGTTACTCCTGGTTTAAAAGATAGTTCATTGCATCACTAATAGGTCGTTTAAATGCTGTAACATTGATTATAATCGAATTGCTCTCTTAGTCTCTGTATAAAAGATCGTCCTTCTAGAACGAAGTAAAAATGAAAACACTAAGATATGATTTTAGTTGCAAAGCCATCCATATGTTTCTGAATCATCCTCATCATTAGAGACTTCAAATTCAAATGTTTGTACAACTTATGGGACTTAACTATGGGGTTAGCAGTCCCTAAGCTTACAAACTATTTATGAACCACTTAAGACTAAGGACGGCACAAATATCCATGCCCGAGAGGAGATTCGAAGCCCCGACTGTAGTGGCCGTGCTGACCGTGACTGGAGCGCCTCAGTCACCTCGGCCACCGCGGCCGGCCATTAGAGACTGATTATGCCTTTCAACGTTCAGTCTGGAGCATAGTACCTCTAATAAAATTACTCCATGATCTCCTATTCAACGCTAACATTGATGCCTCGTCTGATGTTATGCCTTTTACTTCAAAGTCATTCTTCACCGAATCTAAGTAGTTTCTTCTTGGTCTACCTCGACTGCTCTTGCCCTCCACTAATGAGTCTCTTAGGTAACCTTGCTTCTCCCAGGCGTGTAACATGACCCCATAATCTCAGTCTGTTCGCTCTATCTGCTTCATCTATGGTGTTCGTTCCCAGTTTTTCTTTGATTTCCTCATTATGGACATCCTCCTGTCATTGTTACCATCTATTAGTATCTGCAATCATTCTTGGTACTTTCATATCTGTAACCTCAACCTTATGTATTTGGTAACCTGTATCTACCCACCTTTCACTCCCAGACAACAAAGTTGGTCGAAATATAGAGCGGTGCACCGCAAACTATGTCTTGTTACTGACTTCCTTCTTGCAGAAGAGAGTACATCTTAGCTGAGCACTCACTGAATTAGCATTGCTACACCTTGATTCAAGTTCTTTCACTGTGTGAAAATACATCCTAGGTACTTGAAACTATCTACCTGTTCTAACTTTGTTCCTCCTATTTGGCACTCAGTCTGTTTCAATCTCTTTCCCATAGACATTACTTTCGTTTTAGAGATGCTGATCTTCATATCATAATCCGTGCACCTCTGATCGAGCTCTGAAGTATTAGTTTGCAACCTTTCAATCGAATCGGCCATTACAACTAAGTCATCTGCATATGCGAGACTGCTTATTTTGTTTTCACCTACTTTAATCCTGCGATGCCAGTCTACTGTTTTCAACATATGATCCATGAATAGTATGAACTACAGTGGTGACAGGTTACAGCCTTGTCATACCCCTGAAACTACCCTGAACTATGATCTTACTTTGCCATCTACTCTAACTGCTGCCTGACAGTCTACGTAAAGCACTTTAATTTCCTGCAGAAGTTTGCCTCCTATACCATAATCTTGAAGAACTGGCAGTAACTTCCTCCTGTTTTTGAATAATAAAAATAAAATTGGTGTGTAGGTAAACTCATACGTTACTTCTGAAGCCCTGGCTTCAAGGGTGACAAACGTAGAATAACTACTAAAACAATGACTGCTAGTATATGCAAGTCAATCGACATTTAAGTGACAGTACGTTAGTGGACAAAGTGTTTTGTGCCGAAAGCATACAATTTGCTTTAAATGTTTAAAATCACAATCCTTCTGGAAGGACGTCACGATCTGCCCTTCGGCATAACGAATCAAGCACTTTTTGAAATTCATCCTGCTTTTGCAAGTTCTGGGAAGCTTTGAATACGCGGTCCGGCACCGTGTGATCATCGTTGAGTGGAGTGGCGTAGACTATTCCCTTCAAGTGCCTCTATAACCAAAGGTCTAGAGGATTGAAATCCTGGGATCGAAAGGGTCAAGTTCTGACCTCCCCGACCAATCCAGCGGTCCTGAAATGTCAGCGTCAGTTGTCACGCACATTGCGGAGGAAACGTGGTGGCGCGTCATCATACACAAACCACATCTATTATCTTTGCTGAGATAACACATCCTCGAGCAAGCCAAGTAAGACATTAACAAGAAAGTAGAGGACCCGTACGAATACTTCGCACCGTTAGAAAAATGGCAAAAAAGTTGGGAAGAATGGAAGTAAAGTTGAATGTACACGTATAGCTTTCTTCATAATCAATCAATCAAGTGTTTAAAAGCGCAAATGAAAGAGCTTGATCTGCTGAGTGTTGTTGGGTAAGAAACAAATGCATAGGGGAAGGTCGGGTAGCCACGGACACAAAAATGAATTGCTAATAAATCAACAATAAACAATTTTTCTGTGTTAACTTTCATCGTAAAATGAAACCAGTAACTTCTTTAGTCATATCACTTAAAACTACGCATAGATAATAATTTTTTAATGAAATACCTTAAATACACTTTTGAATCAGTTATAGGCACTAAAAAATTTGGAGGGTAGCCCCGGACACGGCATTCAGTGGTACTCCACTTGTTTCTTGGGCTTGAAAACATACAATTGTAATAAATATCTCAAGCATCTACATAAAATCAGTTTTCATGGCACCAGTCCTTGCAGTTATAGCTCTGAATACAGTCTTCTTCGAAGATTTCTCCACATGTGATGCATTCTGTCTCTTTTCCTTGATCCTCTTCGGAGACACTGAATATTTGTCTTTGGCATGAACGTTTCTTTAGTGCATTTGCGTTTTTTGTTTTTTCGGCTTGTCCTTTTTATTGCATTTCCTTTTCTGTCTCTCTTATAATCCAACGAAGGTAAAGAGAAACGACGAAACATTTTTACGCGAACAAAATTCACCGTTGCGAGTAGCTCGCTCGGTGCCTATACCACAACTGACTTGCATGTGTTTTTATTCCAATGCAGTCTTACCAGCGCAACGTGCTTGGTTTCTTAGAAATTGAAACTTCCGCGGTTACCCGCCGTCCAGGGCTACCCGACCTTCCCCTACCTTAATTGGAACCGAATATATCGTAAAACAAACCAATTAAAATATTCAATGCAATGACAGAAGGATACCACGTTTGAATAAAAATAAAGGATGGCGAGGTTTAAGTTAATTCTGATGCTTGATGACAAATCTGCGAATGAATGCCTTTCGTTTAAAACAAAAATAAAGGAAATCGATCGGACAGAACGGCCTGACCGACTTACTTTAGTTTGCAGCAAGGACATCCCCATAAGAAATATACAGAAGGTAAATCGCGTTTGAGTATAGAAAAAAGGAAGGCGAGAGTTATGTAAATTCGAATACTTGATGACAAATCTGTGAATGAATACCTTTCGTTTAAAACAAAAATGAAAGGAATCGGCCGGGTAGTTTGGTCTGGCCGACTGACTTTTTAGTTTTCGTAGATTCTTCTAATATACATGACTGATGACAGGCCCATTTCATCTGTGTAGTAAGATGTATGGCCCTACTAATTTATCACGAAGGATGGCTGCCCATACGTTGATGGAGAATCAGTGTTGATGCACTCTTTCTGCAACTTCATTAGGTTGTTTATCTGCCCAAACATGCTGATTATGACAGTTCACAACGCCATCTCGTGTCAAAACCGTCTCGTCGATCAGTAAAATCTTCGACAAACACGGCGGATCCTCGTCACGCTTCTGCAAGAGACATTGACAGAACCGCAAACATGAGCGAAGATTGGTTCAGGATCTAGGCATGATTTCATAAAAAATAGAAAAACGAAGAAAACTTTTATCCATTATGTATCAGGACATAAAAATCGGATCACGGAAAGAAGAACAGCCCAGTTTAACGTTTTTCGTCGACAACCGTCATGTATATCTTTCTCTTTCATCTGCAAGACTAATGGACAAATTTTGAGATGTTTTTTACAGGAAACGTGAGGGTATCTTATTGACAGAGAGATCTAACAAGGATTCTATTTTTACTGACTGAGGTCTGGAACCCTAAAAAGCTATGATACACACAAGCCCTCCTTCACCAACCGTTGCGAAGCACGAACATATACGATAGTAGAACTATATATTCAGAAGTCGGATTATAACTCTAAGTGCAATTGCCTCTGCACCAAAAGTAAGTAATAACAAATTTTAATCACAATATTGTACCGAACAATTATGAAAACAGAGAGGTCTCTGATGAGTTTGTCACTCGTGTGTGTATGTTATCTCTAATGTCAAACACAGAGCAGAAATATCTCTGGAGTGAGCATTCAGATGCGCAGAACAGATTTTCCGTCCTCAACATTAAAGTGGAAATGTCACGTGATGCTGGGAACAATCTACTAATCGTTGACTTCGTCTTGGGGCATTTTTGTTCGAGTTAGACGGATGACTATGTATAAATGGACTGTTTAGAAATTATAAATTGTAACGTTATACCAAATGCCATAGTTTTGCTTCATAAACAGCGAAAAAGCAGTAAGCGAGAATTTTTTTTTCCTTTCATTGTTTTGATATGGGTGTCTGCGAGAAAAAGCTTAATAAAGATTTGAAATTGTGTTTAAAGTCTGTTGCAAGTCGCCAAGTGCTGTCATTCTCATATAGTATACTAGCTGAAAACCCCGCGTTGCCCGGGTATTTATTTATTTATTTATTTATTTATTTATTTATTCGAGTTAGTACTTTTCTTCTTCATTCTCTCTCTCTATCCATCTCCTTTTTTCTAAAAAAATGTTACATTTATCAGAGAATATATAAGAAATAAGAAATCACACGTAAAATTGCACTCGTGTCGAAGAATCCAATCACGAAATTCAACGATAATGATTGTAATAATATCACAGATCGATCACTTGATGTAATGCGCAAAACGTCAAATCGATTTTTTAAAGGTATGTATTAAAAGAAATTTCTTTTTTACTGTTTTATTTATTTATTCTTATATTTTCTTATTCGTATGTTTATCCTTACAGAGAAAGAGCTGAAGACATTGTAGCACGCATAAACCAAAGATATGGTCTCTGGCATCACGTTTCGCTGTATGTAACCTCCTTGCTATAGAGTCACAAACGTCATCGCTGGCCTTCAGTCCGAATTTTTTTATAATTTGACGAATTTCAACCTCCGTATCTTCCTTCCCCTTATAGCTATCGGCATGGAACTGCTATGGTGTACAACGGAAGACTTCGGACAACAATTACACACAGACCATTCGTTTGCATACTGTACCTAGGTTTCGCTGCAAAGCTAAATATTAACACATACACACGTAGAATTTTATATACGCCGATAACTTTCCATCTTAGTATACTGCACCCTTTTATCATTATCAATCCTCAAGCAACAATGCAACCAATAAAACCATTTTCAAAGAGAAAATATAATGTTCAAACAGTAATTATTGTTCCGCATTTCGCGTTATGTTCTTCTAATTACTAAATATCTGTCAGATTGCTATAAAACCGTGCCTAAAACATTACTCGGGTATAAATTAGTAACTGTACAAATATTTAAGTCTCTGCGTCTTGTCTTCCGGACGTGATAAGCGTACACGGAACAGATATTCACATTAATATATATATAGATAAATAGCTATCCTGTCGTCATAAAACCGTGCCTACAGCCTTCCTCGGGTAGACATTAGTAACTGTACAAATTTTAGCTCTTTATGTCTTGTGGTTCAGACTTGATAAACATACACCGAACAGACATTCACATTTATAGATATAGATTTATAAAGTCTCGTCGCATTATGTAGCATTTTTTTGCGATTCCTATTGTTCATGACGTTATATCTCCTGAACCAAATGTCGTACATGGTTGGTACTCCTACAGCCGTTGATACGTCACGTACGGAATATGTGTACTAAATTTGGTTGAAATCGGCCCAGTGGTTTACGAGAAAATGAGCAGCATTGTCGTTTGACGCAGCAGTTTTTCGCGCATCTCTTTGTTTACGACGTCATATCTCCTTACGTATGTGTCGTACGTGATTCTTACCCCGACAGCGATTGTTACCTGATATTAAGGAACATGTGTACCAAATTTGATTGAAATCGATCCAGTAGTTTAGGAGGAGATGTGGAATATACATACATACATACATACACACATACAGCCTATTTTATAAGATGTAATATTACACGAAGTCGATTAAAATTCGTTCCGGAGTACGGACTTAAATTAATTTCACTTTTTGTATTTATAACGGATGTGGGTTGCCGTTCTTATGAGGAGATGAAAAGGCTTGCTCAGGATAGAGTAGGGTGGAGAGCTGCATCAAACCAGTCTCCGGACTGAAGACCATAACAACAACAACAACTTCATGACCATTCATCGTTTTCGTCAATGACTAATACTTAAAGTTGACATCTTGCCTAGGAGAACTGAGTTTACTGAAAGTTCGTTTTGTTTTTGTTGTTGTTGGTTTTTGAGGGGACTAAACAGCTAGGTCATCAGTCCCAACTGAAAGTGCGATCCAACAAGGATTCTGTTTTTGCTGACCTAGGTTCGGAACCCTAAAAAACTATGATATACACAGGTCCCTTTTTAACAACCGTTGCGAAGCACGGGCATATAAGTTAGTGTTCAATAAATTAAATGAATTATCAGGTACATGTTCAAATGTTCAAATGTTTGTATTGCTTATGGGACTTAACTTCGGGGTCATCAGTCCCTAAACTTACAAACTACTTATGAACTAGCTAATCCTAAAGACAGCACAAATATCCATGCCCGAGGGGGATTCGAACCCCCGACCGTAGTGGCCGTGCAGACCATGACTGACGCGCCTCAGTCCCCTCGGACACCACAGCCGGCAGGTACATATAATCTCTACAGATTCCTTATCTCAATAACCCATATTCTGGCAAGCCATAAGGTTGTACGCCTTCAGGAATCCGATCACAATGTGATATATTTAATATTCGCTCATCTTTTCACGGCCAAACCCCGAATGGAGACAGGTATTTCAATGAACAGCGCTATGACGCTTCCCAAACATCCGTTAGAAGTCGAGTAAGCTTGCAAAATTAGTAGGCGGAAGGAATGCACGGTGCGACGGGGGACGTGTTTACGGCCGAAGACAATGCAGCTACGCCGCGAGAGTACTTCTTTTTTTTTTTTTTTTTTTTTTTTTTTTTTTTAATTTCATAACGCCGGCCTCCGAACACGTTGTTATTCCGGTATATCGATCGGCGACGGATTTTACACTAAAATTCGCCGCGGTGCGCGGAGCGGACACTGAAGCCAAAAAATCGCTTAGCCGTTAGGACGGAATTAGCATGTAAATACAAGCCCCCGGCGGGTAAGCCGCTGTTTAAAACAGGAATTATTTTCGCGGAAATAAAAGCGGTCGCCGAGAGGGCGGTGGGATTAGCATGAGAATGCGCCGCCCAGAAACAATGTCAGGCCCATACATATTAATGGCGGACGCTGCGTTTAAAGCACTTCATCTGCCACCTGAGCAGGCGCGCGGTCAAGCGGCCCGAAACGCCGCTGCAGCCTGCTGCTGATAGGCCACGAGGAGTCGCCTCCACGTCCCAAGTACAGTCGGGAATGTTGGAAATGTCCCACCCAGAGGCGAGCATCGGATAGAGATGAAATGGAATGGAATAGGTTCACAGATTTGTGACTGGCTGGAAGACTTCCTAAGTAATAGAACGCAGTACGTTGTTCTCGACGGCGAGTGTTCATCAGAGACGAGTGTATCGTCAGGCGTGCCCCAAGGGGAGTGTGATAGGACCGCTATTATTTTCTATCTATATAAATGATCTGAAGGAATGAGTAAGTTGTAATTTGCGGCAGTTTGCTGATGATTCTGTGATGCATATTCTCAGTTCAAATATAGTAAATTTTCTTGAAACGGAAAAGCTTCTTTCCATGAATCAGCACGGGTTTAGGAAACACCGTTCATGTGAAACTCAGCTTGCCCTTTTCTCACATGACATCTTGCGAGCCATGGACGAAGGGCAACAGGCGGATTGTGTTTTTCTCGACTTCAAAAAGGCGTTCGACACGGTGCCACACTGCAGACTGCTAACGAAGATACGAGCTTATGGAATAGGTTCACAGATTTGTGACTGGCTGGAAGACTTCCTAAGTAATAGAACGCAGTACGTTGTCCTCGACGGCGAGTGTTCATCAGAGACGAGTGTATCGTCAGGCGTGCCCCAAGGGGAGTGTGATAGGACCGCTATTATTTTCTATCTATATAAGTGATCTGATAGACAGAATAACTTGTAATTTGCGGCTGTTTGCTGATGAAGCTGTGGTGTATGGGAGGGTTTCGTCTTTAACTGACTGTAAGAGCATACAGGATGGCTTAGACAAAATTTGTAGTTGGTGCGAAGAATGACAGCTAGCCCTCAATGTAGAAAAATGTAAAGTGATGCGCATGAGTAGGAAAACAATCCCATAATGTGCGAAAACAGCATTAGTTGTGAGCTTCTTGATGCTGTCGCGTCGTTCAAATATCTAGGCGTAACATTGCAGAGTGATATGAAATGGAACGAACATGTAAGGGCAGTTGTGAGTAAGGCGGATTGGCGACTTCGGTTTATTGGGAGAATATTGGGAAGATGTACTTCATCTGTAAAGGATACCGCGTATAAAACGCTTGTACGACCACGTCTTGAGTATTGCTCAAGTATTTGGGACCCGCAGCAGATCAGTTTAAAGGAAGACATAGAAGCAGTTCAGAGGTGAGTAGCTAGGTTTGTTACTGGTAGGTTCGACCAATGCGCGAGTGTCACGGAAATGTTCCAGCAAATCAATTGGGGATTGCTGGAGGAAAGACGACGTTCTTGTCGTGAATTTCTGTTGAGGAAATTTAGAGGGCCACAATTTGAAGCCAAGTGTCATAAGATCTTGCTGCCGCCTGTTTACATTTCGCGCAGTAATCACAAAGACAAGATAAGAGAAATTAGGGCTCGTACGGAGGCATATAGGCACTCTTTTTTTCCTCGTTCTATTTGGGAGTGGAATAGGAAAGTAAATGCCTAGTAGTGGTACAGTGTACCCTTTGCCACGCACCTTTCGCTGGATTGCGGAGTATGTATGTAGATGTGATGCCACCGGCGAAAGCTATCGAAAGTAACAGTTACTGCCATGAGAACACCGACAGTTGGAATTATCATTTCCTACGTACTCGTCACAAGGCACGCCTTACGATAACTGTTAACGTAAAACGGAGTAATACCAATATAGTGGGGCAAAAGCCATTATTTGGCCTGTATGAAGAAATTTGAAGTCTCCCGCGGAACTGCGACAATAATGAAGCCGGCGTGCGATGTATTACTGAAGATAAATTGTTGTTTACTTGTCTCAACGACAAAAATTTTCTCAGTTATCGCCTATAGCCAGTTATTGTTGTGCGAAACTGTCTATTGCGTGCAAAGCAAGTCAACAGTGAAATTTGAACATTTTGTTGATGTTGTGAATCTCTGCTCTCCGACATGTATTCCAAGAGTCTGAAGGAACTGAGATACCAATAGCCGTATGTATAATAAAATATTTATTGTATCACAACCAGTTTCGGCATTCCACTATGCCATCTTAAGTTCCCTACATCGGAGCATAATATCCATAAGTAGGGATACCAAAACTGGATTCGTGGACTTCTGTCTCTTAGTGGGAACCAACAACAACAACTTTGACAACTGACGCGTTTTGTGACGAGCCAGTTGCTCGGCCACCATTGACCAGACGTTTTCAATTTGTGAGAGATCTGGAGAATGTGCTAGACAGGGAATCAGTCGAACATTTTCCGTATCCAGAAAGGCCCGTACAGGACCGGCAACATGCGGTAGTACATTATCCTGCTGAAATGTAGGGTTTCGCAGGGATCGAATGAAGGGTAGAGGCACAGGTCGTAACACATCTCAAATCTAACGGCCACTGTTCAAAGTGCCGTCGAAGCGAACAAGAGGTGACCGAGACGTGCAACCAGTGGCACCCCATACCATCGCACCGAATGATACGTCAGTATGGCGATGACGAATACACCCATCAAATGTGCGTTCACCGCGATGTCGCCAAACACGGATGCGACCATCATGATGCTGTAAACAGGACCTGGATTAATTCGAAAAAATGACGTTTTGCCATTCGTGCACCTAGTTTCGTCGTTGCGTACACCATCGCATGCGCTCCTGTCTATGATGCAGCGTCAAGGATAACCGCAGCCATGGTCTCCGAGCTGATAGACATGCTGCTGCAAACGTCGTCGAACTGTTCGTGCAAGATTGTCTTGCAAACGCCCCATCTGTTGACTCAGGGATGGAGACGTGGCTGCACGATTCTTTTCAGCCATGCGGATAAGATGCCTGTCATCTCGACTGCTAGTGATACGAGGCCGTTGGGATCCATCACGGCGTTCCGTATTGCCCTCCTGAACCCAGCGATTCCATATTCTGCTAACAGTCACTGGATCGCGATCAACGCGAGCAGCAATGTTGCGATACGATAAACCGCAATCGCGATAGGCTACAATCCGACCTTTATAAAAGTCGGAAACGTGATGGTACGGATTTCTCCTCCTTACACAAAGCATCATAACAACATTTCACCAGGCAACGCCGGTCAACTGCTTTTTGTGTATGAGATTTCGGTGAATTATGGAAAATAAAATATCGATGCAATACCTATCCTACTGATGCAAGGATGAGTCAAATGAAAACCTTAAATTTGTAATAACAAATAGAAATTTCGCGCCATTATCCTGTTAGTAAGCGTGCTATACACAGCGTGCATAATGGCCTGTAGGTGACAGCGTAGTACAGATGCACACATACTGTCGTAGTATTCGTATAAAGATGGCCGCGCCACTTGCGACTTGCGCCAGGGGAGAACAGCGTTCTGTTATTCGGATTTTGCATAGTGAAGGTGTGAAACCTATTGAAATTCATCGACGAGGTTGCAGTATGGTGATGCATGTTTGTCACAGCAAGAACTCTACGAATGGAGTAGGAAATTCGCAAATTGTGTGACTTCGGTGGAAGATGCTCCTCGTCTAGGTCAGAAACAACGAGTTGTGACTCCACAGAACATTTCAGCAGTTGAAGCCACAGTAAAGGAAAACCGACTAGCGACACTGAATCACACAGCAGCATGTTTACAGATTAGTTATGGGTCAGCACACCACATTGTGCAACTCCTGAAATGAGAGAACGGCGTGTTGATTCTTGTGAAGAACTTCTTCGGCGCTTTGAACGAGAAGGTTCTCGCTTCCTTGAAAGAATAGTTACTGTGAGCGAAACCTAGGTTCACTTCCACCAACCTGAAACGAAGAGAGCGAGCAAGGAATGGCGCCATTCCTCATCACCAAAACCAAAGAAGTTTCGAACAGAACCATCAGCACGGAAGGTTATGCTGACTCTCTTTTGGGACGAAAATGGCGTTATTTTGGAGCATTACGTGCCTAGAGGGTCCACCGTCACCTGTGCTTCATACATAGATCTCCTAAAAAATTATCTGCGACCTGCAATCAAATCAAAGCGACTTGGATTGCTGTCACCAGTTGTCCTTTCGCAATATGACAATGGAAGGCACCACACTGCCCGTACAACAGTTGCAACAATCGCAGACCTGCATTTTGAGTGTCTTCCTCATCCACCACACTGACCAGACCTTGCCCCAAGTGTTTTCCATATGTCTGGACCACACAAAGAAGCAATGACAGGAAAGAAGTTCGTTCTGCTGAAGAGGTACGCCACGTGGTGCATGCGTGGTTGCGCGGACTACCAAAAGAATTTTTTTTTTTTTCTAAAGGAATTTATGCACTTTGTAAGCGCTGGAGGTCTGGAATTGAGCGTGGGGAGATTATGTTTAAATGTGATACTGCACAATAAATAATATTTTTTTAAAATAATTAAAGTTTTTATTTGACTCATCCTCGTATATTTTAGTCAGCTTGTAATAATTACGCTATCAGAACAGTAGACTTTTTCTACAGATCTCACACTGTTTCTCAGCTGTTCACTGTTCAGTGTTTAAGTGTGGGAGAGCTTCAGTGAAGTGTTCAAATCAATGTGGAACAGAACAATATACAATCATCTTTCTGCAACGAACTACAAACCTAATTTGAAATACGCTTGGTAAAAGACATGTTATGGCGTTGACATAACAATAACATCGTACCTTGAATGCACAAGTGATGCTTAACGTGAAAAATGTGGTTTTAATCAGATTTGCATATTCTTCGGTTTCATTTTGTATTGACTACTCTTACAGCTGCTTCAAAGACTAAATAGCCATGCGACACTATCGGGATCGTAGACGAAGGTTATTGTTACGATAATGTTTTTGTTTATCAGAACCATTTTGCCACTGTTGAAATAATATTAGTGACAAGTAGTTATTTGCATTCTTATTTGCACGCAATGTAGGCTTCAACTTTCCCCACATATTTAAAACGTAAAAACTTTCTTGCTTTCATATTTTAACCCACTTGTTGGGGACAACTATCAGAAATAACTACAGTCCCTGTGAACCTTCCAATGTGTCACTAAAAAAGGAGAAAAAAGCAAGGGACAACATGAATTGCTACAACAATAGGAGTGATCTCGAGAGAGTATCTTAATTTGAAATATTCGCATACGACGCCACAGTCCTCTGTTTTTGGGCATGCACCGTCTTAAAGCACACTAAGTAGTTTAGAATTCCACTGCCGGTGTAGTCAGCTGATCAATGTTCCATCCGCGATGCGGTGGGCGGCTTGTTTACACGCAAGCACGTGACGCGCACCTACAACGAGTAGTCAATTTGGAACAGAAACTCGCCCAAATAAAACGGGCTTAAGAGACTTCGTTCGTACACTGTCGCAATAGTACCGGATAGTTATTTCACGCTTCAAACACTTTCGAACACACACTCTTAACTTATATCCATAATGTCATTGGACTCTGAAGTATACATGTAACTATATTTCAGTTGCACGAATACTTGTACACTTCATTTATAGCAGTGACACACATCGTATTATTCTTTAAAGTGGTGAAATGTACGATGGATAGTCCCAAAGTCGCTCCTGTCTCGTGTCTGTTGCATGTCTCACTTCAGCATCGATAATTATTAGGCCTCAGTATACTACACCAGTTACCACGCGTGGAACTGGTTTCATTTTTTTCGATAGGATACACTGACATTTTGTTCTAGTTTTATAAATTGGTGTCTTGCATTGTGTATGGCTTTTGATAACTTTATATGAAGTACAAGGATTAGCCTGAAGAACTGGAGATATCTGCACTTTAAAAACACATGAGATGAAATATTAAAGAAACATTTAGTGTGAATTTCTCCAGATACTTCGAAAGCACACGTAAATAACAATCTTAACATATACACTTAAATAACAATCTTAACACACAAAAATAAGTACCGTTGAAAACATATCCAAGAAAATTTTGCTTCGGATTAAACAGAAGGATCTAGCTATCTCTTTGGCCCTTTTCCCGCACAAGCAGGGTCGGCACTGTGTTAATCGCGGATTTGGCATGTATTAATATTTACACGGTAACCGGATGCCCTTCCTGCCGTCACCCCATGCCCCCCGGGAGGAAATACCGTGTAACTGAGGCGGTACTTGGGGACCAGCCCGGTATTCACCTAGGGAGATATGGAATACCGAGTAAAAACCACATCCAGCCTGGTAAGCACTCCGAACCATTTTGTTAACCCGTCGGGCGGATTCGAACCGGGGCCGGTACGCCTCCCCCTCTCGAAAAGCGGTGCGTTAGACCACGCTGCTAACCGAGCGGGTCGGATTAAACAGAGGAATAACCGTTGCAAAATGTAGATCACAGGGGAGACCGGGACTGGCAGTCACATTTTTTCTTCAAATTAATATTCGCACTTTTATCATCAATTTGTGGTCTATACTTGCAAGAATCTTTATAGAAATACACTACTGGCCATTAAAATTTATACACCAAGAAGAAATGCAGATGTAAACGGGTATTCATTGGACAAATACATTACAATAGAACTGACATGTGATTACATTTTCAGGCAATTTTGTTGTATAGATCCTGAGAAATCAGAACCCAGAAGAACGACCTCTGGCCGTAATAACGGCCTTGATAACCCTGGGCATTGAGCAGAGCTATACCAAAGTACTTCTGCACCTTTGGCAGACTGTCCAAATGCCCCCCCCCTCACCCCAATGTCTAAAAATTCAGACCATTTTTGATGTAACTCCCGTATCACACTTTTTTTCCTTGCTTCCTCTCTGTCAACTTTGCGCCCTTGGGCCCTTGGTAAATGCCAATCTCGCCAATGACTCTATACGGCCCTGGCATTGACTCAGAAAAAGCTTGGATGGCCTGTACACGTACAGATACCCATGCAGCTTCAACACGATACCATAGTTCATCAAGAGTAGTGATGGCGTATTGTGACGAGCCAGTTGCTCGGCCACCATTGAGCAGACGTTGTCAGTTGGTAAGAGATCTGGAGAATGTGCTGGCCAGGGCAGCAGTCGAACATTTTCCGTATCCAGAAAGGCCCGTACAGCACCTGTAACATGCGGTCGTGCATTATCCTGCTCAGATGTAGGGTTTCGCAGGGATCGAATGAAGGGTAGAGCCACGGGTCGTAACACATCTGGAATGTAACGGCCACTGTTCAAAGTGCCGTCGATGCGAACAAGAGGTGACCGAGACGTGTAACCAATGGCACCCCATACCATCACGCCGGGTGATACGCCAGTATGGCGACGACGAATACACGCTTCCAATGTGCGTTCACCGCGATTCCGCCAAACACGGATGTGATTATCATGATTATGTAAACAGAACCTGGATTCATCCGAAAAAATGACGTATTATCATTCGTGCTCCTAGGTTCGTCGTTGCGTACACCATCGCAGGTGCTCCTGTCTATGATGCAGCGTCAAGGGTAACCGCAACCAAGATCTCCGAACTGATACTCTATGCAACTCAAACTTCGTCGAACTATTCGTGCAAATGGTTGTTGTCTTGCAAACGTCCCCATCTATTGACTCGGGGATCGATACGTGGCTGCACGATCCGTTACAGCCATGTGGATAAGATGCCTGTCATCTCGACTGCTAGTGATATGAGGCCGTTGTGATCCAGCACGGCGTACCGTATTGCCCTCCTGAACCCACTGATTCCATATTCTGCTAACAGTCATTGGATCGAGACCAACCGGAGCAGCAATGTCGCGATAGGCTACAATCCGACCTTTATCAAAGTTCACCACGTAACGCCGGTCAAATGCTGTTTGTGTATGAGAAAACGTTTGGAAACTTACCTCATGTTAGCAAAAAATGTTCAAATGTTTGTAGAACTTATGGGACTTAACTAAGGGGTCATCAGTCCCTAAGCATACAAACTACTTATGAACTACCTATGACTAAGGACGGCACAAATATCCATGCCCGAGGGGGGATTCGAACCCCCTACCGTAGTGGCCGTGCAGACCGTGACTGGAGCGCCTCAGTCCCCTCGGCCACCGCGGCCGGCTCATGTTAGCATATTGTAGATGTCGCCACTGGCGCCAACCTTGTGTCAATGCTCTGAAAAGCTAATCATTTGCATATCCCAGCATCTTCTCCCTGTCGGTTAAATTTCGCGTCTGTAGCACGTCTTCTTCGTGGTGTAGCAATTTTAATGGCGAGCTGTGTAATTTATGGCTTCGTAATGATTATGATAAATTAAATATTGCTTTTTCTTTTATTCATTGTTTGTGACTACAGAACCCGAACTGTGATGGTTGTCACAGGGTTCGGGGTTTGTTGTCACGTGGTAATATTACGTAAAACATATACATTTTCGGAGAAACAAAATCCTTGTTATACTCATATCTATTAATACAATCCAAAGGATCATCAAGGTTAAAATGTAACACTCCTGTTTCACACTAATAACAGAATCACAAACAAAATAATTCAAATGATTCTACACAAGAACTTTAGTAATTCCATATACAAAAGGAAAGAAACACTCAAACGCTAGAACTTTAACAATAGCCAGTAGTTTAAACTGTTCTTTGTTATGTTGTTGTTGTTGTTGTTGTGGTCTTCAGTCCGCAGACTGGTGTGATGCAGCTCTCCACGCTACTTTATCTTGTGCAAGTATCTTCATCTGAGAATACGTTCGGCAACCTCCATCCTTTTGAATCCTTACTGTATTCGTCCGTCGGTCTCCCTCTACGATTTTTACCCCACACACTTCCTGCTTATCTACGTTGACGATTTCTTGATGTCTCAGAATGTTTCCCACCAATCTATCCCTTCTCTTAGTCAGGGCATGCCAAAAACTCCTTTTCTCCCCAATTGAGTGAAGCACTTCCTCATTTGTTACGTGATCTACCCATCCAATTTACATCATTCGTCTGTAGCACCACATTTCGAAAGCTTCTATCATCTTTTGGTCTGAGCTCCTTATCGTCCACGTTTCACTCCCATATAATGCTAAACTCCAGACAAATGCTCTCAGAAAGGACTTCCTTACATTTAATTTTAGATGTTAACAAGTTTCGCTTCTTTAGAAACGCTTTTCTTACCATAGCCATTCTGCATCTTATATCTCCTTTACTTCGGCCATCAGAAGTTATCTTGCTACCCGGTCTTTTATAACAGTCAGACTGATTTTTCAGACTTATTTTATAGTATTGACAATTTTTTATGTTCTTTTATAACAATCATAAAAATCGTATGAAAACCCGTTCAGTAGTTTTTGAGTTTATCGAGAATATTCAGACACAGAAAGACGCGGGGGAGTACTTTGTTTCATAATATTTGTAGATAAGGGTCTGATACGCCCTTGCACAACGGTGCGTATGTCGCTATCCGTTATAGACCCGGAAGTTGGGAAAACTCGCCGAAACCATGAACCATCTGTGAAGATTTCCTAAAAGCCCTGGACGAAATATAGAGGAAAACTATTTTTCAGAAATAAGGAATATATACTATACGCAAGATTCCCAATAATTTATCGTAGATAAATTTAGCGTGTCACTAAAGCGCAAACGTCGATCAGGTTATGCTATCACCACTACGCAGTTATCTGAAGGGCAGGCCAGTCTTTCAGAGGGCAGAGTATGCTCTGCGAAGTTCATGGTGTCCACAAGAAAATGTGAAAATAAAGGTTTGACTTTCAGAAAGCAACAAATATCCAACCCGTTAAATACGATCTAAGTAAAAATTGGATGACTTTTGAGGTACTGACTTACAAACTACCTTCGAGAAAGGGGACAATAACAAGCTTGAGAATTATTTACAGTGAAATATGTAAAAATAGAACGTTCTCCGTTACTGGAAACTGCAGTTTCATCACAGCGTAAATCATGTGGGATAGTGTTCGGAAGAGGGGACTTAGAGCGCGGGCAGTATCCCATAAACAAGTAGGGAAATCCGCTTAAAAACGAATCCCACCCGGCCACCGTATCGGCACTCCGGCCTGCCCCTCTAATGCTGATTCTGAGTTACGACGTACTTTACCCCATCCGGAAAAAAGTTCCCGCCGTAACGCGTCTGGAAAAACCTGCAAAAGTTCCGTGATTTTGGGTTTTTCACAGCACGGAACGGTAAATAGTCTCCTGCGATTTGACTGATTTACAGTTCCAAGATTTTTAAAACATTTTTTTTCTTTTTCATGTTTTCATGCTCATAAATCGTTGCCACACGCATTTACTATTTAAATTACTGAAATGCAGTTATACTGGGTGGATCTGAAATTCACCGGCAAGAGTGTGAAAGTGAATGTTTCCTGTGTAATCTATACTACCATACGAAAACAAGTCTTTGTTTAACGTTGCTACCAACAGCCTTGAAAGGTTAGACAATCGACATGCTGTAAAAATCAATTCCTTTGAGGTAGTCTCGCTAAACCTCAGAAATGGCTTTACCGATTTAAATATCTTTTCTGTCTTGTTCACTTTTTTACAGCGGATGATTAGAAACAAAAAACAAGGGCAATTGTAGTGGGACTGATTATTGTCTCCACTACTATTTTATGTCAGCTCAGTTTCGCAGAAGATTATGTTTATATTTTATGTTTTTAAATAATATTTATGTAAATGTTTTATGTTATGTGATTCTTAATAGAGTTTTTGTATGTTTCTTATGTTTCATGTGCTGTGACGGCGATTCAACCTACGAGAGCAACATCTTCGACGCCGAGATCAAGGAGTAAACATCTGGCCACTTCAAGTCGCGGGTCGACGGCCACGAGGCAAGAAGATGCTGGTCTCTGCTGTGGTGTCGCACAAGTACAAAGTGCGCGCCACCTACTTTCGCCGCGCGCCGCCATGCATGCACGGCGCGGCGTTCTTCCGACGACAGCCACGGGCGCCCTCTGCTGGGACCCCGCTCGTGGCCACCACTGAAGACACCGGCACTTCGGACTGAGATAGCAACGAGTTAGGACCTTCGTAATCAGATAGGCACCATTGAAGACTTTGCTATTGTACAGGCACTAGGCAGGCCTCTAACAACTATGTATCAACATTCTGCAGTACTATGTAAAAGTTAAGTATTGTTACATTCTGTGCAATATATATCTTTCTAATTTACTCGAGTGTTTATAGTTTCTGGCTGCTCCCCTCCGTACCTGCACCAGCGTGTCGGTCTCATTCCACTCGGCCACCGACACTTACGACGAGGCTGGGACACAAAAGCGGCGACGAAGTCGGGACACAAAAGTGGCGACGAGGAGTGATAGACGAACCTTGGACCAGCCCGCTTGCAGCAGCCAGACAGCAGCAGTCGGAGCACGCAAAAATTGCTCCCGCCCACCCACCCTTATTATAAGATTTTTGGGGGAAAGATATTTTGTTACGTGTTTTGTGGACTTTTTTGTTGCAGAGCGAGCCCTCCTTTCATATTGCATTTGTGTTTTGTTATAAGTTACTTGTATACGCGGCGCCTAATCGGTCAGCATGGCCACTACCCCGAACCCAAACTTAATGGAAATTATTCAGTTACAGACGGCGCAAATTACCCAGCTTCTCCAGGCCGTGTCGCAGTTGACGACACAGGCTGCTCACCAACAACAACAGTCGTCACATCAGCAGCCCACACCTGCCGCCGCACCGCTTCCGACGTTCCGCCAGTACAACGAACGTGAGGAAGAATGGAGCGACTATTTCGCACAGTTTCAAGAACTCGTCGCGGCTCATCAAATTACAGGTCAGAGAGTGAAGAACCTTTTCTTATCGATTGTGGGCCCCCAGACTTTCGTACTATTGCAAAAACTTTTCCCGCACGCATCTCCTCGTGATGTAGACTTTGAACAAATTGTAGATGCACTGAATGCTCATTATGAGAGAAAAGTTCTTGTAGCCGCTGCGCGGTACCGATTTTTCAGACTTAAAAAATTACCGCAGCAATCACACCAAGAGTGGATTACGGAATTGAAGGGCTTAACCCGCCAATGTAAATTTACTTGCTCTTGTGGACTTTCTTATAGTGACGTTATGTTGCGAGATGCGATTACGCAGAATATTCAGGACCCCAGAATTAGAGCAGCAATTCTGAAACAGTCTGACCCCTCATTAGACAGTGTACTGCAGCTTATAGAAGCGCATGATACTTTTGACTTAGCTGATGTAGAAATGCAAAGCCATAGTGTAAATTCAGTGCGCCGCAACGGACGCTTTCCTAGCCGTAGTTCTCCGTGTAGCACTAGTGATTCTTACAATAGTACAGGCCGTGCTGAACAGACAGTGAACAGTAGCCAGAGTAAAAGTGCGACACAAAGGTCGCCCCGTAGTATTAGACACAGTAATTTGCATACCGGGCGCCAACGCTCATTTCAGAAAAATGTTCGTAAGTCTTGCCCCCAGTGTGTGTCTCGCCACAAGCGTGCTCATTGCCCTAGTCGCAACGCTACCTGTTATCAATGTGGCAAATCGGGACATGTGCAGTCTGTGTGTATGCAAATTAAAAACTCAAAGACCGGTACAGTTAGAAACAGTGCTTCGCAGAGTGCGAGAACAGTTCATTCTGTAAATATTATACGGGCTGTGGAATTGAACAGTGCTTTGCTTGGTTCTCAATTGCGAGAAAGTTCTTCTGCGCCTACTGCACAACTATATAGTGAGCCACGTAGCAAGCGCCGACGAGCGCGTAAAACAGTGCAACGGAAAAGGGTTCGGGACAAGCAACATGGCTATGAACAGTGCATTCCTGTAGTGAAAATAGTGCCTTCTGCAACTTCTAATTGTAATAGTGCCCAGTACTGTGTAGCTAGTGACAGTAGAATTGGTGTAGCTACTCAAAGTAATTTTAGTGCAGTAGCCTCGCATTGCGCGGACGCCGATCCGGCGGTAGTGTCATCTAGTGACAGTGTGGTTAATCCGCTGTGTGCCGAGTATGCGCTGCTTCCTACCGCACGCAACCCGCGCAAGCGCAGAAAACAATATGTATTAGACGTTGCCCACATTCGCGCACCGGTCGTGCGCCAGAAGCACAAGCTGTTTGTTACTCTCTCTATAGAAAATAAGACTGTGCAATTTCAGCTTGATACTGGTTCCGCTGTTACATTAATAAATAAAGACACATATGAACTTCTGGGTTCGCCAAAATTGTCGCCGTCACAGCAAGTGTTAACAGCTTATACAGGTGAAAATATTCCCGTGCTAGGAACATGTAGCCTGCCTGCCTCTTTTCAAGGTGTTACGAAAACAGTTGCTTTTGTTGTTCTTCAGGCCAAATCTACACAGAACATTTTTGGACTAGATGCTTTTGACTTGTTTGGTTTATCAATTCAAAGAGATGTGCTTCAAATTTCGTCAATAGTGCCTCAGGATAAAATCAATGCATTGTGTGACATATATAGTGACTTGTTTTCGCCGGAACTAGGTTGTGCAAAAGACTTCGTGGCACATGTGACTTTAAAAGAATCTGCAGTTCCAAAATTTCGTAAAGCTAGACCAGTGCCTATCGCATTGCGTGATTCAGTTGCCGAAGAACTTAAACGTTGGCAAGATAGTGGAGTGATTTCTCCTGTTTCTGCGAGTCAGTGGGCCTCGCCTATAGTAATTATACCCAAGCCGTCAGGAAAACTTCGTTTCTGTGCGGACTTCAAATCAGCAGTGAACAGTCAAACAATTGTAGACACTTACCCTCTGCCCAGACCTGAGGAACTGATGGACAAGTTAGGACAGTCTCGCTTCTTTTCCAAGATTGATTTAGCAGAGGAATACTTACAGATTCCACTTGATGACGAGTCAAAAAAGTTTTTCGTCATTAATACTCACATGGGCCTTTTTCAATTTCAACGCCTACCCTTTGGCAGTTCTTCCGCTCCCGCTATTTTTCAGCGTTTTTTGGAACAGCTGACAGTTTCCGTACCTTGTTGCTCGAACTATTTAGATGATATTGTGGTATCCGGACGTACAGTTGAAGAACATTTAGCAAACCTGGAGTGCCTTTTCAAAGTTTTGACTGCAGCAGGTCTACGTTGTAATAAAGCAAAGTGTTCGTTTTTTCAAACTGAAATAGAGTACCTGGGCCATGTGATTAATGCCCAAGGAATTCATCCCTTACAGTCACATCTTCGAGCAATCAAAGACTTGCCTCCTCCTAAGAATGTGCATGAATTGCAAGCAGTGATGGGAAAGCTTAACTATTATTTCAGATTTATTCCCAATGCCTCTCAGATTGCAGCTCCACTGCATCACTTACGTAGGAAGAATGTTCCTTTTGTATGGTCTAAAGATTGTCAGGTTGCCTTTGACAAACTAAAGTCTGCACTACTCAGTGATGCATGTTTGATTCCCTTTGACCCACAGAAGCCTGTCGTGTTAGCAGTTGACGCCTCGTCGTACGGTCTGGGTGTTGTTCTGTCGCATCGTATTGGATCTCACGATCGTCCTATTGCCTTTGCATCCAAGCTACTGACGCCAACGCAACAGAATTACAGTCAGATAGAAAAGGAGGCCTTAGCAATCATTTACGGCGTCACAAAGTTTCATCATTATCTGTATGGCAGAAAATTCTATTTGTTGACAGACCACAAGCCTCTCACGTCGTTGTTCTCACCCACAAAGCCAATTCCGCCACGAACGGCACAAAAGCTTCAGAGATGGTCCTTGATATTGTCAAATTATCAGTATGAGATTTTGTACCGACCTACCACTAAACATGCCAACGCGGACACACTTTCCCGACTTCCGGTTGGCCAGGATGTATCATTTGATTCTTCAGAAATGGCATGTTGTCAGATAGATTCCAGAGATGCTTCCGCTGTCGCAGACTTTCCTTTGAACTCTCGTCGGGTTGCACAGGAAACAGCTGCGGATGCAGACCTAAGTGTGGTAGCACGTTTTGTTCGCTTTGGTTGGCCTGCCAGAGCCAAAGACATTGATCGGCCTCTGGTTCGACGTTATTTTGCACAACGTCATGCATTATCTTTAAGTCAGGGTGTACTGTTGTTGCATACCGACAACGACCAAGCAAGAGTGATTGTTCCTCGTTCCCTGCAACGAGAAGTGTTACGCCTCCTGCATCAAGGACATTGGGGCATTGTTAGGACAAAGCAACTGGCCAGACGTCATTGTACCTGGGTTGGTATGGACGCTCAGATAGAGAACATGACGTCACAGTGTACTGTTTGTGCGGAGCATCAGGCGGCTCCTCCGCAACGTTTCTCAGACTGGCCACGTCCCAAGGGACCATGGCAACGTTTACATATTGACTTTGCCGGACCTTTCTGGAATACGCGCTGGTTAATCGTTGTAGACGCTTTCAGCAAGTTTCCTTTTGTGATTGCCATGAACTCAACGACAGCTTCTAGTACAATCAGTGCCTTAACATCAGTGTTTTGCATCGAAGGCTTGCCTGAAACTATCGTCAGTGACAATGGACCTCAGTTTGTTAGTGCGGAATTTCAACAGTTTTGTCGTGTGAATGGCATTCAGCATATTACCACTGCACCTTTTCACCCTCAGTCCAATGGTGAAGCAGAACGTTTTGTTCGAACATTCAAGTCTCACATGGAGAAGATGAAAGGTCAGCACTCCAGGCAGCAAGCTCTTCAAATTTTCCTGTCTACGTATCGGTGCATGCCACGTGACGGCCCGTCTCCTGCCGAGCTGCTACACGGCCGCCGTCACCGCACTCTCCTTCACCTGCTGCAGCCTCCCACGCACCGAGTCGGTTCGTATGGCGCTACGCGTTTTCAGGTTTCCACGCCGGTGCTGTACAGGGTGTTTGCTGGAAACAAGAAGACATGGTTGCCGGGCACCATTCAACGCGTGCTTGGGCGCAATATGTTTGTTGTACGTTCTTCCACAGGGTCGGAGCTGCGGCGCCACGCAAACCAATTGCGCCTGCACAGACCGCGCGATCCTGTCTCCGGTTTCTTGATTCCAGACCCAGTTCACCGCCAGGGAGCACAACCACATCGTTCGTCCCCGGACTACGAGATCCCTATGGACGTCGACGTACATCCGACGCAGTCGTCGCCGCCGCTGTCGCCGCCGCAGATGACAGCGTCACCGAGAGGGACTCCGGGACCGTGCGGGCCCCCCCAGCTTGGGCCACGCACCTCAGAAGAAGATGACCTGCTCCCTCTGGGCGGGGGCGGGCGCCCTTCCCCAGGTTTCGGCGGGTTCCCTGGAGGATCGCAAGGCGGATGCCGGGGCGCGGACGGCGTCTCGATCCCGGCCTCCGCTACGACGCCCGTCCCACCAGTAACGCCCCCGCCCAGGCCCTCCTCCCAGTGCGGTCGCCGTGGCCCTCAGCCCTACGCCACGACGGCGCGGCGGTTTGGGGGGGAGGGGTGTGGTGTCGCACAAGTACAAAGTGCGCGCCACCTACTTTCGCCGCGCGCCGCCATGCATGCACGGCGCGGCGTTCTTCCGACGACAGCCACGGGCGCCCTCTGCTGGGACCCCGCTCGTGGCCACCACTGAAGACACCGGCACTTCGGACTGAGATAGCAACGAGTTAGGACCTTCGTAATCAGATAGGCACCATTGAAGACTTTGCTATTGTACAGGCACTAGGCAGGCCTCTAACAACTATGTATCAACATTCTGCAGTACTATGTAAAAGTTAAGTATTGTTACATTCTGTGCAATATATATCTTTCTAATTTACTCGAGTGTTTATAGTTTCTGGCTGCTCCCCTCCGTACCTGCACCAGCGTGTCGGTCTCATTCCACTCGGCCACCGACACTTACGACGAGGCTGGGACACAAAAGCGGCGACGAAGTCGGGACACAAAATCTGCGGTTATCGTCGCGAATATTAGCATTATTATAGAAATTTTCGTGGAAAATCAAAAAGAACATAAAATCAGTCTTTGTATAACTGTCATTCAGTCATGATCTGTATTGTGAGAGAAATAAACGTCATTGTGTCTTGGAAGTTAAACAAGTGTCAACGATCATTATTTTGATATTTATAGAAATTTTACAATAAATATATTCATTGACAGGAGGTGAAGAATTATTTACTGTTAAATCATTTTACAATTTGAAAGAAGACATTTAGGGAAAGTTATTTTGTTTGACAGATAAAGCAAGAAGATTTTTATTAATTTTTAGTATTTTAATCAATCGATCTTATATATCAATCGATCATCAGTGACAAGGACTTGTAACATCTGTGTCTATAGCAACCAGCACAACTACGAACTTCTGTTTGACAGTTCGATCTTTAAGGGAACTTAAAAACGTTTATTTCAAAGTGACAGTTTTAAAGAAGTGCAAACCTAGAATCATATGCTTCTTCTATCTGCGCAAGGATCTGTCGTTGAAATTACACAATACAGGAAGATTACATTATTTGGATTTTTTTTTTCTTCTTGACGAGCGGACGACTTTTCGATCCTGAAGTCTGACACGACACATTAAAAATTTGGTATTTAGTCCCATGCAAGAAGAGGTCGTACCGTCGCACAACCCAAAGGAACAGCTGAAAAATCAACATTGGGAATTTAGTATTGGTACCTTCAATTCGAATTAAATTCGTATTTTATGCGATGCCACATCGTTTATGTGATCGCGATAAAATTTTCCACACTTGACCTTCAAAGCAAGGACAACGGCACTGTCTGTCCAATGTTTCGTACGGTGAATGGCGGAGGGTACTTCAAAATTCACTCCGACTCCAATTTCCAATTTTATTTCGATCTTGCTGAAATATTGCGCACTTGACCGGGGTCCATAAGATGGTCGTACGCTGCATACCAGAGGGTACCTTATTCAAGAATTCTACACCGTCTGATGGATCACCATACAACTTGACAGAAATACTTCTTTTCTATGCAATGGTAAATATAACATTTCTATATTGGAAAAGAGTGGAATATACAAAATTACTTGCAAATGTGGTAAACTTTACATTGGTCAGTCAGTCAGGGCAATATGATCCAGATTGAAAGAATGCCATAGAAGAGGAATACTTATGAGAGGAAATTCAATAACAGCAGACCACCAGCTAAAAGAAGTCCTCAGCTACAAGGTAACGCATAGAGACCTTCACCATATTCAGAAAGGAAGTGGGGGAGGATTGGAAACTAATAAACATATGACAACTTTTAACATACGACAAATGTTAACACGAATTATTTACAGAAGGATGGGAAGATGCCATCTCGGGAAAGATCAGTTTGGATTCAGGAAAAATGTAGGAAATGGGAGGCAATACTAACTTTATGACTTATATTAGAAGATAGATTAAGGAAAGGCAAACCTACATTTCTAACTTTTGTAGATTTGGAAACAGTTTTTGACAATGTTGATTGGAATAGACTGTTTCAAATTCTGAGTGCAAGCAGGAGTAAAATATATGGAATGGAGGATTATTTACAGCTTGTACAAAAAACAGACAGCAGTTAACAGAGTTGAAGGACAATAAAGGAATTCAGGGAGTTTTAGAAGCCACATTTTTTGTTGTTTACAGTTCTTTAAAACATTATACCGAGAGAAGTCCAGGGTTCCTCTTGCATGTTTCACCATAGATAATTGTTTCTCTTTTTTCGCCTTTCTTCTTGTGTTTGAAGCAAAACCAAGCAATTCTTTGTAGATTTATTTTCCATTTTGCATTATGAAATCCATCTACTTATTTGTGTCAGGCGGTGAGAGTCTTCCTTTATTTCTTTGCATTTGTGTTTCTCAACTGACCGACTACCTGTCTGATAAGATTTCTTCTGTAGAAAGTTTCTGATTGTTTTTCTCATTCCGTTTTATCTCTTTTAGTAACCAATATAACTGTTCACAACTGCAACTTCGATCAGCCAGAAGAACACTTTCTCCACCACTTGAATGACCGACTTGAAAACCATAGCAGCCACAGTACTGATCATCCTTGCCACTCCTCCCATAAAGTTTGTGTATTTCAAAGTAACAGTAGGTTTCAGGAACTGCAATAGCTGCTTCTTCCTGTACCCAGCTAGCAGCTGGATTTCAGATACAAAGAAAGTACTCAACTCTTGTCATGAAATGAAAGAGATGTAATTATCATCTCGGTTTGAAAGTTACACATTTCAGGTTCAGCTAGATTGGTCACTGGGAGAAGGCATGCCGGCCGCGGTGGCCGAGGGGACTGAGACGTTCCAGTCACGGTCTGCACGGCCACTACGGTCGGGGGTTCGAATCCCCCCTCGGGCATGGATATTTGTGCCGTCCTAGTTCGTAAGTAGTTCATAAGTAGTTTGTAAGTTTAGGGACTGATGACCCCGTAGTTAAGTCCCATAAACTATATAAACATTTGAACATTTTGAATGATAATGAACATTAGAAAGGACATCTACATTGTAATAAATATAAGATATAAATATAAACATCCTCAAAATAATTGAAACTGATCTCAGTAAGGTTGTGTTTCATGGGCATAGCCAACGTTTGACCGATCGCCAAGAAAGTTTTTGTACCCCGCAAGCTATTGAATGGTGCATGGCGAAGGATATCTTTCAGTAAACTCCGACACCGTTTGATAAATCACTATGAAATTTGGCACTGATGCATAACTCCTCGTTCTGCATAAATGTTTCTTATTTGAACAGTGTCGGCCAGAAGGTTGCAAGTCTAGATCCATATTGCAGCGCATCACCGCCTGCCTGTTATAGTGCGTGCGGCTCTCGTTGTCGGTAATAAAGAGAAGGTAACGGCCACAGTGACACCGCCAGACGTACAGCATGCCCCGATAACGTATGTACGAACCGTACCACCAGATCACTTGAGTGTAAAGAGGGTCCATTACTGGGATGAGAGAATTTAATGCATCAATCTGGGAAACTGCTGCGAAATGTCTTGACAGTTGTAGCGTCCCCTGGCGAAATGATGTTAGTATTCAGTGAGGCCGTGTTGAATTCTAGTATGGAGAGTATGGTGGATGTCCAAGTTGCACGTGGGGTGTCGCACAAGTATGAAGTGCGCGCCACGTACTTTCGCCGCGCGCCGCCATGCACGCACGACGCGGCATTCATACGACGTCAGCCACGAGCGCCCTCTGCTGAAACTCCGCTTGTGGCCACGACTGCTGCATCGGCCACTTGGAAATCAGATAGGCACCAGTTAATACTTGGCTATCGGATAGGCACTAGGAATCATCAGCAGGCAGGCCTCTATCTAAACTATGTATCAACATTGTACTATTCTGCTGCTCTCCAAGTTAAGTTTTGTAATCTTTCTACGAAATATACTACTTGTTCTAATTTAGCCTAGTGTTTCTAGTTTCTGCTGTCCTACTGGCTGGTCACCTCCGTACCTGCACACGCGTGCATCCTACTTTCCTGTGTCGGTCTCTCTCTACTCGGCCACCGACACCCAGGACAACCGGCGGAAACGAGACACAAAAGCACGACCATCCATACCCACCGGATATAAATTCTCCAGACTTCTTCCTATTCCCTCGACTCAAACAAGCTTTGAAAGAAAAAAGATTTGACAATATTTCTGACATTCAACGACACGGTAAGAGGCTTTTGAACACCATCCTAATGGAACACTTTATGCAAAGTTTCCATGACATGCCTCGCAGAACTCAGCGGTGCATAATTATGGGAGGTGACTATTACTAAGGGCAGTAAGGTGACTGCGGTGGCCGAGGGGACTGAGGCGCTCCAGTCAAGGTCTGCACGGCCACTACGGTCGGGGGTTCGAATCCCTCCTCGGGCATGGATATTTGTGCCGTCCTTAGGATTAGCTAGTTCAAAAGTAGTTTGTAAGTTTAGGGACTGATGACCCCGTAGTTAAGTCCCATAAACTATTTGAAACATTTTAGTTCATAGTTCAACTACTTTAATGTTACACGACTAATCACCAAGCTTTATTGTCTGAGGATGTATAACAAGATCGTTGAGGAGACTATTCCCGATACTGTAATTTTATTTTTATTTTCAAGTTTCATTTCCACCTACATTTGACGCATATTTTCCTGCAGTCTTGGCCAATCTCTGTATCTAGTCAGTCTTATCCTAACTGCTGCCTTGTTCTCAACCTAATTATATGATACATGTGTAAAGTACAATGAAAATATCGTTAAAACCATTTGTGTGTGAAACTAACTGTTACTCATGGAAATTTCTCTACTGAATGTTCAGTCTGCATGGTAATTTTTCATTGTAATATGATTATGTTGAATTCAAAAATATTCAAATTTTTGTAAATCCTTCGGATCAAACTGCGTGGACATCAGTCCGTAGCTTACAAACTACTTAAACTAAGGTAAACTAACCTAAAGGCAACACACACACCCATGCCCAAGTGAGGAGTCGAATCTCTGCAGCGAGGCGCTTTAGACCGCTCGGCTACTCCACCGCAGCTGTGTGTGTTGATTGATTACTGAAATACAGTCATTCACCCTCATTCTTAATTTCTGAATCAGTATGTGAGATATCGGGAATTTTAATTTGAAATGTGATTTATGCAAAAGAGAATTTAAATGAAAGAATAAGTTGTCCCTTTTTTTGTTATATTTGAATCAGCTTTCCTTTAGATCATTGTAGCAGTTGAAATTATCCAGGTACTGCTTGTTCATTAGTATATGCACCTGTTCTTTTTCTTATTCTGAGTGCTCCAAATCACCAAATGAGGACTCTGAATCAAATTAATGGCATAATATTGGTCTGACGTGCATAATTCCACCACTTGGTATCTTTTTCTTTCCTTGCGGCCACATTAATGTTGTCCTTTGTGCACTTACAGATACATAGATGTTATTTATCTCAAATATGTTTTTCTGCTTGATTTGATTGCATTAAATAACACAGTTTTAATACTAGGGCCATTATTAATGAAACTAGTTACTTTTTTTTTTTTTTTTTTTTTTTTTTTTTTTTTTTTTTTTGCTATACACGTTTCAAACAGTCTGCTCATATTTTGCCAGTAGTCGATCAGATTTCATACAGGGTTATCAGTGACTAAGAATAATTCTGATATTTTTTGGTGATCACTACCAAATATGGAACGTTATCCCACCAATCTGTATTTCTATCACAATCTGTTCATTGAATTTAGTTGGTTTAAATTCAGAAAAGGTTCACAGCCATCACAATTAGATGACACAGATTTCACACTCATACATCATAGTTAGCGTGTTACTTTTCTTTAACTATACACAGTGTATATGTCTCACATTCACATAGTCATTCATTAGTTTTTCGATGTATATTATATTTAAAAGAATTTAAGTTGGTCAATCTGTTCCACACACACACATTCAGTCACACATCAAATTTAGTTTTGAGGTCATTAAACTCACACAGTTTAACTTAATTTATATGAAGATAACTAATTTTACATTGTAATATGATTGTGTCGAATTCAAAAATTTTGAAATGTTTGTAAATCTATCGGACCAAACTGCGTGGTCATCAGTCTGTAGCTTACAAACTACTTAAACTAAGGTAAACTAACCTAAGGACAACACACACACCCAAGTCCCAGGGAGGACTCAAATCTCTCGGCCACAACATAAATTTTAATTCAATGCCTCTCCTTATGTTTAATACCTTTGGTATAACGACAGAATGTTGTCTCAAGGAATTTATTATTTGTTGATATTTATTTATTTTATTAGTAACTTTCAATCGCTGTTGTACTCCAACATGCTTTCAAAAAAAAATAAACGTCTTAATCTGAACGGAACCATTTCATATTCTCTTCATCCCGTTTCGTCATTCTTTACACTTTCCTTCTCAATGACCACCCTTGCAAAAAGTACCAAATGTTCAAATGTTTGTAAAGTCTATGGGACTTAACTACGGGGTCATCAGTCCCTAAACTTACAAACTACTTATGAACTACTTACGAACTAGGACGGCACAAATATCCATGCCCGAGGGGGTATTCGAACTCCCGACCGTAGTGGCCGTGCAGACCGTGACTGAAGCGCCTTAGTCCCGGCGCAAAAAGTACCCCAAAACACAGTGCGGTGACACACTCTAGTGGCGATACTGGGCACTGTGTAGCAAGGGTATCCACCCTGGCATTTAATTGCGGGACACGTCGTATCTGACGTGGAATTGTGTACCAGTGGTGTTGCTTTGTGAGGCGGAGGCGGCGGTGAGAGATGGGGCGAACGGGTGTGCGGTAAGTACAGCGACCTGAGCGGCGTCTTGGTGGAAGGAGGAGAGGGGGAGGAGGGGGAGGGGAGGGGAGGGAAGAGGAAGCGGGCCTGAGCTGGATCCGTGTTGGAGCTTTAGGACAGCGGCTGCAGCCTTGATCTCTGTTTGCCGAGGTAACGATGTTTGTGCCGCTGCTCCCTCGCCCCTGCAGGCCTGATTAGATCACGTGCCGGCGCTCGTTGCCCCAGAAGGCGCCACCGCCTCCTGCCCTGTCCGACAGCGCGCGCACGCCAATATCGCCGTGACGCGGTTAGCCTGCGCAATTTTATGTGGCCGTGACCTGTGCAGCCGGCCGCCTCTCGATACTGCGCCGGGTGGATGAGCGGTATAAGCGACCGGCGGCCGGGGCCAGCCCCAGTGATGAGCCTCTAACGAATTCCCGAGCGCGCCGTCTGCGTCCGAAGAGAATATCGCGCTGTTGCTGATCAGATGCGCCACTCCACAATAGCCTATCTTCCCCATTCAGTTCACTATCATCTGATCTACAACATCTCCTCTACTACTAGGCCAGCGCAGATAACTCCCTATATATATACACATCAGTTACATCACCACAATTCTATGGGTTCATGACCCATTACATACGATGGTAGTTCATTTATTATTTATTTTGCGTTCGATATGCCACATGCCTTACACTACTAGACACATTCAAAACGAGAAACTAAATTAACAAACCAATCTAACAAAACATTATTTATTATGAAATGAGTTATACTTATTACACTGCTTATAAATTAAGAATTTTAAGATTACCTGACATCGTCTGGTCTGGAGGCGATCAATTCGTTTTATAGTTTCCAAATGATAAGCCAAGATCGCAAACTACCAATTTATTATGTGACGACCAGTTTCCGTGCACTGTGTCACCATCATCTGGTCATATATATATACATTATAATCTGGTCATCTTGTTAAAAAATTGGATATAAAATAAGAAGTGCAACATTGCACTTAGTCACTAAATTAATTTTTTTTTAAATACTTAAGTTAAAAACACGACAGCGTACAAAATACTGACAGCTCTGAAAATTATCAGACAGCTGTCAGTATTTTGTAAGCTGTCATGTTTTTAACTAAAGTATTTTTTTATATAGTGACTAAGTGCAATGTTGCACTTCTTATTTTATATCCAATTTTTTAACAAGATGACCAGATTATAATATACAGTATATATATGACCAGATGATGGTGATAGTGCACCGAAACCGGTCGTCACTTAATAAATTGGTAGTTTGCGGTCTTGGCTTATCATTTGGAAACTATAAATTAAGAATTAAAGGGAACACAAATTTGTCAAAATAATTTACAACTAAACGGAAACTCTTAAATTACAAAGCCAAGAAATGGCAGTGTCTGTAAGTCTATGCAGATCCTCCGGCAAACCGTCCCGAAAACCATGAATTTTACAATCAAATATGTGCCGCATCGTCTGTATTTCGCCGCAGTCACAGTGAGGATCGTCCACGTAGCCCCACTTGGCCATCAGCTCGTTGCACCGACCAACACCGGTTTTCCTTATGTTTAATGTCACCCAGGTTCTTCGAGGGAGGTTAAAACCAGGAACACGATCAGCCGGGTTTTTAATGAGGTGTCCATTGTGAACATTTTCTTGCTACCATAGGTGGTTCCATTCTGTTACGGTGTTCCGATTGTTCGACGAGTGGTTCCAGAAGGGATTTCTAGACATTAATCGTGTTGGGCCATGTAGATCAGCGTGTATGGGAAGTGTGATGTCAATATTCATAGAATATATGACTTCAACTGCTATTGGGCAAAGCTGAAAATGTGTACCCAGCCGGGATTCGAACCCGGGTCTCCTGCTTTCTAGGCAGTTGCGTTGACCCCTACACCACTGGGGACACAGTGATCACCGCACCTGCAAGGACTACCCATGCACGCCTCCCGTCAGATACAAATTTCCAGCTTCGCCCTGCTTCTGACGGGAGGCGTGCATGGGTAGTCCTTGCAGGGGCGGTGATCACTGTGTCCCCAGTGGTGTAGGGGTCAACGCAACTGCCTAGAAAGCAGGAGACCCGGGTTCGAATCCCGGCTGGGTACACATTTTCAGCTTTGCCCAATAGCAGTTGAAGTCATATATTCTATGAATATTAAATAATAACAGCTGCAGGATCAGAATGTGACGTCTGTTCTTTCCGAACAGACGCCACATGTATATATAAGTGTGATGTCAGCAGCAAGTTTTTCCATTTCTCTTTGGATTACATGTTGTCTGCAGAGTGACGGAGGTTCAATATTTGCCAGCACAGAGAATCGTGGTGTAGGAGTAGGTCTCAACGTTCCAGTTATTGTTCGCAAGGTGTCATTTAGTCGTACATCTACTTTGTTGACGTGCGAACTGTTAGCCCATACAGGTGCGCAATATTCTGCAACGCTGTAGATTAGAACCATGGAGGAAGTGCGAAGTGTCGTAGCATTGCTTCCCCAGGTAGAGACTGCGAGTTTCTGGATGATATTGACTCTGCCTCAGAGTGTTTGGCTGACATCATGCAGGTGTTCTTTGAATATTATGCTGCGGTTCAGTTTAACACCCAGGTATTTCGGTGATCTTTCGTCTCTTATGCTCTGGCCTGCTATATTTAAGCACACCTTCCTTTCTGCTTGTTTGTTGTTCAGATGTATCACTGTGCTTACTGTTTTTGATGCATTAAGGTTCAGATGCCAGGTCCTGAGGTAGTTATGAAGCAGCACCAAATCAGAATTTAAGCCTGATTCTAATTGTTCGAATGACTCACCCTGCGCTACACGAAGGCTAGCAGAATATGGCCCAGAAAAACACCAAAAGTTAGGCATGTTCTAAAAATATGCCAAGCCAACATTGAAGGCTATAGCAGAACCAAAGGTGATATCCTCTCCAAAATTATGGATGATAGTTCAATAACTAATACACGACATTTCTCAATATTCACACTCATCAAAACATTTAAGGTATCAGTTCAGACATATAGTTTCTGAAGTATTGTCAATGGGAGAAAGAACTAAAATGGTTCGACATCTTTCTGTCGATCCTCCGGACTGCAGATAACAACATATGGCAACAGAGATAGTAAATAGAATGTTGTTCCAGACGGAGTTGATTGTTGGCTTGTGTTTACTGTACCAAACAAATTACACAAGCAGTTTGGTTCAGATAGTGTAGGGAGCAGGTAATGCAGTGCAACAACAACATGACTTACCCGAAGCTAGGGCATGGAGATCCATAGGTATGAAACTGCCTGACAAGTTACAATTGTGCACCTAGTTATTTATTTATTCGCTACTATTGTAGTCTATTTTTCCTCCCCTTCTCTCTCCAGCTCTCCGTACCTCTCCCATCTCTCACTGTCCATCTCCAGCTTCCCCCCTCTCGACCCAATTCTTCCACTACTCTCCTCCCTCCTGCCTCCTCGGTTCATCTCCTCCCCTCCCCCTACCCAGCAAAACTCATATATGTCAGCCGGCCGCGGTGCCCCAGGAGACTGAGGCGCTCCAGTCACGGTCTGCACGGCCACTACGGTCGGGGGTTCGAATCCCCCCCTCGGGCATGGATATTTGTGCCGTCTTTAGTGTAAGGTAGTTGATAAGTAGTTTGTAAGTTTAGGGACTGATGACCCCGTAGTTAAGTCCCATAAGCTTAACAAACATTTGAACATTTTTGAACTCATATTGCAACTTCTGTGGTGATTAGTGAATCAGAGTCAAAGTTTTTTGCAAAGTAACCTCCGCCATGCACCGTACAAAATTTTACATAGACTGTAAGTATTTTCTTGTTTTGAAGGTCAAGTGCGCAAAATTTCACCAAAATCAAAACAAAATTACAGATCTGTACCCAATGTGAAGACACGGACACACCGGCCGCGATGGCCGAGCGGTCTGCGGCGTGCCAGTCTCGGTCTGCACGGCCGCTGCGGTCGGGGGTTCGAATCCCCCCTCGGGCATGTATGTTTGTGCCGTCTTTAGTATAAGCTAGTTCATCAGTAGTTTGTAAGTTTAGGGACTGATGACTTCGTAGTTAAGTCCCATAAACTCTACAAACATTTTTGACACGGACACATTGACGAACGGACTTTCAGTTTTTCTCGAATTGCCTTATTTTCCGTGGATGTACCCAACAGTTTTGATTCTCAAGCACGACAGAAATAAGATGAGCCAAATTCGTCGTGCTTCCGTTTATCGCTTAGTTAAGTCACCCGAATATCAAAAGCAGCTGCAAAACGATTTAGATAAGATGGTGCAAAAATCGTCAACTGGCCCTAAATAATTAGAAGTATGAAGTCATTCATATGAGCACTAAAATAAATCCGTTAAACTTCATTTACACGCTAAATTATTCAAATCTACAGGCCGTAAATTCAATTAAATACCTAGGAATTAATTGAAAGAACACACTGAAAATACTGTGGGGAAGGCGAACCCAATAGCTATGTTTTATTGGCAGAACGCTTAGAAGATGAAACGGTTCTACTAAAGAAACTGGAGTGTTGCTGACGATGGGATCATCAAAAAATTTCAAATGTTTGTATAGTCTATGGGACTTAACTACGGGGTCATCAGTCCCTAAACTTACAAACTACCTATGAACTACTTACGAACTAGGACGGCACAAATATCCATGCCCGAGGGGGGATTCGAACTCCCGACCGTGGGGATCATCAACATGTGGGACACGGCGAACGTTGTAAAAGTTCGGAGAAGGGCCGCTCGTTTCGTATTATCGCGATACGGGGGAGAGTGTGTGAGTGGAATGATGCAAGAGTTGTGGTGGAAAACATTAAAAGACAAACGAGACCTATTTGCAAAATTTCTTTCACCAGCTTTCTCTTCAGAATACGAACGTACTTTGTTAGCATAGGAAGATTTGATCATAATAATGAAATAAGAGAAATATGTAAAACGGAGAGAAATATTATAAAAGCCGTTCGATCAACCCTCAACCGAGGACTTAAATGTGATTTGCGGAGTAAATATGTAGATGTAGAGTGAAAAAATGTTTGATGTCCACGAAACAACAGCTAACGTATCAAAACAACCCTGCCTCATAACATCTAACGCTTGCATAGATACAGGGAAGACCGAAAACCATCCCCGAAATCTACCTACACTTAATATTTGTGTTGTGTCTGCGCCAGTGGTCTACATAACGTCTATACAAGATGTGAAGCCTTGAATTACACTCCACAGCATGCAAAACAGCGCCTTATTTTACGCGCCAGGCATGGTAGTTTCTGGTAGTTCCTCCCCCTCCACACTGAGCTCAGTATAGCAGTTTACGGTGGACGCGTCGGAGTAGCAGCCCTCCGGCGCAGTGTGTCTGATGCATATTCATTCGCCTTCCAGTCTGTTGAGTGAGCTGGCTGCTATACGCGCGCGTTACATTACTTGTTCACGAGTCCATCCTCTGTGGCTGAGCTGGGAGCCTGGTCCATTATAAACACGAAAGGAAGTGCACAAACCGATGCAGCGTACCATCCTATAACAATACTGAGCTGAAACTCATACATATTTCCGCGAACACAACTTTGAGTCACCTCCCCCCTCCCCCCCTCATCACCCCTTCCAGATATATAGCGCGTAAGTGTTTATATGGGCCCGCCACTTCAGTCTTTTTGTTGGTTGATTTACATTATATTTGTTTTGGTTTAGATAAAAACATAACCTGGCGTTGCAAAATGCAAAATCTTTGTAAATCTATGGGACTCAACCACTTGGTTATTAGTCCCTAGCTTACAAACTACTTAAACGAAGGTAAACTATCCTAAGGACAACACAAACACCAATGCCCGAGGGAGGACTCGAACCCCCCACGGCGCCGGCCGCGGTCACTGCAGCACAGCGCCTCAGTGCGCACGGCTAATCCACCGTGGCAGATGGAGTTGTAGCTCCGCGTTTCTTATTACGAATCTGTGCGTGTGTGTGTATGTACAGTACTGTTTGAATTTCATAGTGTTCTACTTGAATTTTGCTTCAACTGGCCGCGCGGGAGTAGCCGAGAGGTCTGGAGCGCAACGTTGCGGATCTCGAGGCCTCCCGCGTCGCGGTTCGAATCCTCCCTCGGGCATGGATGTGTGTCTTTTCCTTAGGTTAGTTTAATCTAGGGACTAATAACCAAGCAGTTAAGTCCCATAGATTTACAAACATTTAAACATTTGAGCTCCCACTGGTAATGTTGGGTGGAGTAACGGATTCCATATATGCTTAAATTTGATATACAACGGAACGTCTTTTCGTCACATAGAGTTCTGTGGACCATGTTGCTTGCGGATTCTTGTGTGAAGCGCTTGATTTAAATGCATTGTAAATAACATTGTTCGTATTCTGCTGTATTTCATTTCGCATCCAATTTTTCATAATTTCTCCGGTTCAGCGGAGAGCTTCATGTTAGTATCTGTTGACAGGTTAGTTGCTGAACTTTATTATACCTTGTACAAAGACCAGACAGCAGTTATAAAAGTCGAACGGCATGGAAGGGACGCAGTGATTGCGGAGTAAGATAGGACCAGTAGCCTTTCCCTAATGTTATCTTTACACTGAGCAAGCTGTGAAGAAATCCAAAGAGAAATTTGGAGAAGGAATTAAAGTTCGGGGGGAAGAAATAAAAAATATTGCGATTTGCTGATGACATTGTAATTCTGTCAGAGACAGCAGAACAACTTGAAGGAAAATTGAACGGAATGGACAGTGTCTTAAAAGGCGGTTGTAAGATGAACATTAACAAAACAAGGGTAATGGGATATTACCCTTGTAATGCAGAAGTAAGTAGATCAGGTAACGAGAACATAAAGTCGTAGATGAGTGTTGCTATTTAGGTAGCAAAATAATTTCTGCCGGTCGAAAGAAATAGAATATAAAAAGCAGATGTAGAGAAGATATAAAATGCAGAATGCCTATGGGAAAAAAAGCATTACTGAAGAAGCGAAATTTATTGGCATCCAAGCCGGCCGCGGTGGCCGAGGGGACTAAGGCGCTCCAGTCACGGTCTGCACGGCCACTATGGTCGGGGGTTCGAATCCCCCCTCGGGCATGGATATTTGTGCCGTCCTAGTTCGTAAGTAGTTCATAAGTAGTTTGTAAGTTTAGGGACTGATGACCCCGTAGTTAAGTCCCATAGACTATACAAACATTTGAACATTGGCATTCAAAATTAATTTATATATTAGGAAGTCCTTTCTTAGACATTTGTTTAGAGTGTAGCATTGTAGGGGAGTGAAACGCAGACTATAAGAAGTTCATACAAAAATATTGTAGAACCTTTTGAAATGTGGTGCTATAGACGAATGCTGAAGATCAGATGGGTAGATGACGTAGATAACTAATTAGGAGATGCTGAAGAGCATTAGGGAAGAAAAGAAATTTCTGGCATGTGTTGACTAAGAGATGGAATCGATTGGTGGGATACATTCTGAGAATCGAGGAATTGTCAATTTAGCATTGGAGGGAAGTGTGTGGGGGGAAAATCGCAGTAGGAGACCGAGACACGGATACAGTAAGCAGTTTCAAATGGGTGTGGTTGCCGTTCTTATGAGGAAATGATGAAGCTTGCACAGGATGGAGTAGAGTGGAGAACTGCATCAAACCAGTCTCAAGACTAGAGGTGGGCACATCAGTTCATTTTGGCAACTAGTTCACTGATAACCGTTCCTTTTTGGGAACCGTTCCTTTCTATTCGTTCACCGTTTCTTTCTTGATCCAATTATCATACAGCAACAGAAAATCAAGATGGAAACTAAGTAGTCTTATTGCAAGAGTTGAAAATAATTTCACAGATAAAAGTAAATACCACATTATTGCAGTTTACATCTTTCGAAATCGAAATCCCATTTTCTTCCCAGTCGATGTCAGGCATAACATTTTTTTTATTATTTTTACGTAGAAAACATAACAAGTAGGTAGCAGAAAGAAACTTGAAAATTGCTGTCACATAAGTGTCACATATCGACTAGGGAGGAAAGGGAAAAATCTGCTTACTTGAACACACACTACATTTTAGGGAAATGTTACGTTGAAAAATAAATATTAAATAAAGCAGATTCGTGAGCGGGCGGTCTAACGTAACAGTCTCACTATGTTTTCGAAACAAGAACAGCGGAGTTGGATCAAGATTGAATGTTCTACAGGACGAACAGCACGTCAGTGTCATCGGGGTCTTCAAGAGGTGTGCGGTGAATCGGCATTGCCGTACAGAACAGTGGCACCTTGGATAAAAGTCATCAACGAAGGTCGGCAAACTGTGGCAGACATGCATGAGGCAGGTCGTCCTAGGGTGTCTGAAGAAGAAGTGCATACTGTTGCCGCGTTAGTTGACAGTGATCGACGCCGGACGATTCGGGAACTCGCACACGAAACCGGATTACCGCAAACGACTGAGCTTCGCATCCTGAAGGAACGACTGGACATGCGAAAAATTACATCACGATGGGTTCTGGATGAATCCACGGAAATGCTGAAATGGCGATTTTATTCCGAACCACATCACGGCATTCGCTTCAGAACTGTTCCAGAAATCCGACAGGCAGTAGAGGGCTCCATTCTCACCATCAACAGAACAGGCTCTGCTAACGTTATACTACCCTTTCCACATCGCTGGAAATGGGTTCTAAAAAACGCTGGTGACTACTTTGAAGGGCATTAGCAGGTGCAAACATGTAATGCTTAAGTATTGGCTGTGAATAAATAGTTGCCACTATTTAAGTTCGTACCCTCATATTATACAGAATCCAGTTTATGTGCGTTAAGTTACAAAATTATAAAATACCTGTAAAATGTAAATTACTAGTGATAGGTGCTAAACATAACAAGAGTTTGAATCAGAGTGATCGGCACGGGACCGGCTGCGCGGTTTGCCTGCAACTGGAACGGGAACGATCACGCGGCAGCACCTGAAATGGGTAGTCGCCGCAACCGTTCCGACATTCCGGACAGGGACCACCGAATGGGACGGACTAGGAGTATTTGAGTGAACGGCGAACTGCCGCTCCTCCTTATGTAGTTCCTCGGTCCTTCAGTTTACTTTTGTGAACCATACCTTTGGAACAGTTCGTTCGTGAACAACTCAACTCTGCTCAGGACTGAAGACTAGACTTGCGCATAATAGTTCGCGTTCGGGAGAGCTCACTTTAGTTTGCAGTTCTGCGGAATTTATTAGTCAGATATTGCAAAGTGCAGAATACTTCAAAGCAGAAATTTCGTAGCACTAAACTATGTAATCTGGCAGGCAGACGCTAACCTCAAAATGGCTCTCATCAGCAGAAGGCAAACACGTGATTTTGATTTCTGCTGCGCGCCCTCTCGCTATTGCCCGTCGGTCTTCGGCAACGAATCCAACGAACTAAGAGCGAGATACGTTTGGCATAATAGTTCGCGACCGGTAACTCATGTTTAACTTCGCGACCCATCGCGCATATTATAGTTCGCGACCGGTAGTTCCTTTTAGTTCGCAGCTCGGCCACAAAGTAGGTCGCTCTTTTTAGTTCGGCCGCTCTTTTCGGCTTTTGCTACCGCTACAAAAACTACAGCTGAGCTGCATCTCAGCTCGAAATGACGGCAACTGGCAGAAGGGAATCACGCGATTCTGCGCGCTCTCGCGTCCTCTCGCTGCTACCCGTCAGTCTTCGGAAAAGGAGCGGACGAACTAAGAGGCCAGGGATCTGCGAACTAGTTCGCGTAGTTCGTCTGTGGGAGCGCTCTTCCGAAGTAGTTCGTTTGCGAACTACACAAGACTACTCAAGACCACAATAACAATTCATCTTGTTACGGAATGACTACATATTTTATTAAAGTGGATGAATGACTGATGTAAATACATGAGTTCTGCTGAACTTTACTGCCTGCTGTAATTACGCATTAACAACGTGTCAACATTTGCAACTATTTTTGCATTTGTAAATTACTTACTGAAAAGATTCAACACCATTCAAATCAGAATGACATATCCATCCGTTGAAGACACAATAAAGTAGAAAACTACTTCTATCAAGAGTCGTTAACATGGAATTCTCTAATAAATGGGAGGAAGTGTGAAAAACGATTGCAAACTAAAATAACGAATAATTCGAACTGTATACTCACAATGGATTTAAATCAAGGAATGTGCATACAGATTCCTATGCAGAAACCAATGTGCAAGAGCCCGCAGAACAAAGTGACGAAACCATTTTAAATTTCGTATAAATAAATGGAGTTATTTACTCCACACGATATTCCTGTTGGAGCAAAAATAATGTAGAGTATGACAATAAATTCAGTATACATTTCAAAAACTGCTAAACACATAATCTGGCGTAATCTTTTTCATAATGTTATGAAACCAGTATGTAACTGATGTTAAGGTTTTGCCTTTTGTAACGGCGCGTTTGTGTCTACCTGATGAAGACACGGCAGAAATTGAAATATTTAGTTTTACAATTAATTAATTTTTAAGTCAAAATATAACCATTACAGTGTTTACAATATGTTACAGACTATCAACCACCAACTGCCGGAAGTTGTTTCTAATTGAAATTTCTCGAATGTATCATTTTGAAAGATTTCCAGAACGTTACATTGTGGAGATGCACGTTTCTACAACACTATAGTCTCACCTATAAATTATAAATGAAAAAGTTTTGCTTTCAAATCAAGTAATTCGACCTGAGGCAACAATACTCAATAGCTACCACTGATCTCTATACTATCTGGTTGTTGAACTTCAGCTGTCTGAGCGTGCCAACCGTAGATGTTCACATTCTTTTTCTCACCAAATAATAGAATGGTTGATACGAAAGTTTTCTACAAGACATAAAAATACGTTTCGATTCCACTGCTATACCACGCTATTACGTATATTAACGTAAAGTTCTAAACAAAATGAAAGGAGGTAATTCTTGTCATGAACAAACTGTTGAAAATTCATTCCGCAAATTAATACATGGTGGACAGGCACGTGCAAAACACAGTGAATGTGCAGGCACGCTGCAGTTCTGTGCTCAGGTACAAGAGTTATATATCCAGGTTATATATAGATCACTGGTAGCTACGTCGTACTTCAGTACAAAAATCGGAATAGTGACAAATGTAGCGCGGAATTCAACCAGACATAACAACAATAACTAGTTGCATCGATATTCATTATATCTATATCTACACAGGAAATCATTATTGATGACAATAATTAAACGGGTTGTAGTTTTTTTTTCGGATAACAGGGCCGTGGCAGCCGTGAAACAGTCTTTTTCCACAAGAGCAATTCTATAGCGTAATGTTGTTCATCATACCTTATTATGATCACCTGACTGCTGCACCTTATTAATAAGGCGGAAGTGTTGCTCGCATAACATTGTTTACGTGTCGGCTGCGTCGATCTTTTTCTTGCGGATTTCGGCACCAAAAATAATCTTTGTAGTTCTAAGTCACTTTCATCAACAACAAACCTCGAACCTAATGTAAAAGATAGTACAAAAAGTTGCAAACAGAGATACTATAACACATGCGCTGTGACATCATTGTCTAACGGAGACTGTGGTAACATCTGAATAGTGACGAAAGCAGCGCGTAATGCAATCAGAGATAACAAGAATTAGTAGCAACGTCGATCTTCATTATATCAAAATCTACGCCGTAAATGCACTATTGATGACATTAATTGAAGGGCTTATACTTCTACTCGGAGATCAAGAGCAAAGCGAATTATATGACAGCCATAATACAGCAGTTTCTAAAGAAATAATACAAATATTTCATATATACTTGTGGCGTCTGTTCCGAAAGAACAGACGTCACTTCTGATCCTGCAGCTGTTATTATTTAATATTCATAGAATATATGACATCAACTGCGATTGGGCAAAGCTGGAAATGTGTACCCAGCCGGGATTCGAACCCGGGTCTCCTGCTTTCTAGGCAGTTGCGCTGACCCCTACACCACTGGGGACACAGTGATCACCGCACCTGCAAGGACTACCCATGCACGCCTCCCGTCAGATACAAATTCCCAGCTTCGCCCTGCCCATAGCTCGGAATTTGTATCTGACGGGAGGCATGCATGGGTAGTCCTTGCAGGTGCGGTGATCACTGTGTCCCCAGTGGTGTAGGGGTCAGCGCAACTGCCTAGAAAGCAGGAGACCCGGGTTCGAATCCCGGCTGGGTACACATTTTCAGCTTTGCCCAATCGCAGTTGATGTCATATATTCTATGAATATTAAACAAATATTTCAGTCCCTCTTTCTTCTGTTGGCACTTTCTCCGTTATCCAATATTTCATATTATGTACTAGTATGTCCTTAACATGTTCATACTCATAGAATAATGGTCTCATTGAGAGCAGACAGAGGAATATCACAATGAGATAAAAATCCAAGATAATCCTGAAGGTGAGTCCACTGAGGTAGACTTTTACAAGGAATCCAAGATAGCCAAATATTTCTGTAACGTTCTATTTCTAGCAAATTCGTTTCACACAAATATTATGTCAAGTGAAAAATATTATTGCACGCATTTCGTTTCTGGATTAAAAATGTGGACAGCTACGTGCCACAAACCGTTTTTCTGTGAAAGTCGGAGATCTCAAGGTAAAACTGTGACATGTAACAGACAAGATCTCTAGCAATATTTAAACACAATTACCACCTCATTTTCTGAGCTAAACATACTAAATTAAAACTGTAATGTTCTGATGAACCGGGAAAACCGTGAACAAATATTCACGCAAAACATATCTGAGTACATAGTGGATGATCGAACTATTATCAGAAGTAAAGTACCAAAATGAAATAGCCTGTCTATTGGTAGGAACATAAATTATGATATAGTTCAATGGTTGAATGTAAATCTGCAAAAATAGATGAGTACATGATTGACTAAATAGACTTTATGTTTTTAGCTCAAATACTAATTAATTGCTATGAAATGTAGGTAAGGTCATATGCGCGCATGTAAGCTTTTACTAATAATCAGTTTTAGATTAAATATTGATAGAATAACGAAGTAAGTCATAAAAGCCAAATTCACTGTGTAGATAAACTCAGATAAAGATACTCAAAGATAAAAAGACTCAAAGATAAAACACTGGGAAACACAGACATACATTAACTGAGCATTAACTACACTGGCAATACAGCAATGGTCTCAATATAGCCGGCCGCGGTGGCCGAGGGGACTGAGGCGCTCCAGTCACGGTCTGCATGGCCACTACGGTCGGGGGTTCGAATCTCCCTTCGGGCATGGATATTTGTGCCGTCCTTAGACTTAGCTAGTTCATAAGTAGTTTGTACGCTTAAGGACTGATGACCCCTTAGTTAAGTGCTATAAGTTCTACAAACATTCGAACATTTTTTATCTCAATATAAACACTGGAAAGACAACTGTAGTGCTTAGGATCAAAATACTGACAACTGGATTAGTAGTTCCGTGTCGATAGCTATAAGAGGGTGGATGATATAGTAGTTGAAAGTTCTCGACTTATATAAAATCGCACTGAAGACCAGCGATGATATTTGACACTATAATAGCAAAGAGGTTATATACAGCGAAACGTGATGCACATTCTTCAGTTTTTTTTTTTTTTTCTGCAGCAAGCGTACACCAATAAACAAAAATAAGTGCATATTGCAGTTTGAAAAGTAATACTACCAAGAAAGATGCCAAAGCGCAAAAAAGGAATTTCGCATTGTCGATCCGTTTCTAAAAGAATACGGTGCTGAAAAGTGAATCTATAGACGATAGAAACTTGAAATTTGTAGATGTTGTTTATCTTACACAATAGGCATCAGCGATTTATCGATATTCCCATCCCTGAGGAGGTGAAATAGGGGACGAACGTCTGTTTGAAAATACTTTGCTATTAAGGCAATTTTGAAGAAGAAATACAAAACTTCAGATCTCTATTTTTGATGGGAATTTTAAAACCACGTGTTTCGATATTTTTTGGAAATTCAATCATTAAGCAGATGAAATAAGGGAAAATCTACCAAGACTATTTTGATACTAGAAATGTGAAAATTTGAGTTTGGAACCATGGTTATAATTTAAAAAAAATTCGTTTCGGGATGTTTTGAATTCTGCCAACAATGGTGCAATAGGAAGTGGAGAGTTGTATCAAAATACTTGATTAGGAAAGCATTTTTAAAGCTAAATCTATTATATATATAAGTAGAAACAACCAATGGAGACCATCCAGTTTACACGTGCGAATTTAGCTAGTAGTATATAAAGATGGCCCGCAGAGGTCGTAGGGGCACAGTTATTAGCAAGATCACGAGGCAGTCACTAAGCCCGTCAGCACGTTGATGTTTCATTGTTGGGGTGATAATTCTTCATAAGCAAGATTATTTAAGGTACTGTATTCAACTACGATTCAGACTTACCGGTGTTGCTCTTCGTAATTTCAAACCACTAGCGTACACATTAATTGAGTTGAAGTGTTCCTATTCAACGAAATCTGAGGCTGCAAGACTGCGAATCCAAATACTGAGTTACAAGAAGTTACACCAAACGCTGAGATAACAAGGTAACGCTTAAATGCACCGTACAGAACTTTGTGGAGGAACTAGGCTTGGGTTCCGTCGCAATTAGTGAAGAAGTAACCTGGCTTGTAGTTACGTCTCAACCGTCGAATTCGAAATATTTTAACATTTAGACCGTTTGGGCATTGAAATAAATCGAATGGGAAAGTTGTACTTGACCAGGATTACAACAAGGATTTCCCGCTTAACCAATTATGCTATCCAGGCACGCCAACTCAAATTCTCAACCTTTAGCACACTACGATTCTAGTGCCCCTGTCCCATTAACTTGCTGGCAATACAGTCTAACATACACCGTCACGACACTCCAGCAGATCTTTGTTATACACTGCGACAGTAGCGCTCCAAGCGGCCGGAAAGCTACATTTCTGAAGACGGTATTGGACGAGTGCGAATAGTGTCGTTTATACTGATTTTAAAATACTTTTTACATTACGAAACGTATATAATGCCTTAAAATAGGTAATAACTTACAAACAGCTCCCCATTTGTTTCCTAAGGCCCCTGGCAAGGTACGAAACGGTATATTACAGGATAGTTTATTTACAGCTATCTTGTAATCTACAGGCTTCTGCTAATTAATTTCATTTTCTATTAAAAATAAAAAATGGTTAGGAAACACCAGAACACCTTTCCTTTGGCAGAAAAATTTCGCTTTTCAACTCAGGAACGTCAAGGTTTCTTCGCTACAATTCCAGTCGAATCAGTGGGTTTGACCGTAGCAAACGTATATAGAATGCAACAACTACAATATTTAACGTACCAAATCAGCTACAACAGTTGTAGCTGAAGGAAAAACGTCACAAATGTGGCAATAAAACGGCAATGAAACTGTTTTCCAACGGAGAAGAAGTCAATTCCACATTTTTTGCTACAGCTGAACCACAAATGGCAAGAATCATCAAAACTTTGCCTTTTTTAAGCTAAATTAATACACTCAACAAATTATGCACCTTTGAGAAAGACGTACGAGATGTAAAAATGTGCGAATCACTAGACTCCACACCGAATTGATACGAATTGATACACGTGAAAAAACTGCCTGTCATAGTAAAAGAAGACCATAATAGAAATTTATTATTCTCTTATGTTTATAGTGTACTTACTTACAGCGTAAGTATTTTTTCAAAACAAAGTTGTTCTTTATACCACCGAATCAGTAAAATTCGACTGCTTTTACTTTAATTTCCGTATTATGTACGTCTCTTGATATTTTCCTAATGCTCGTAACGAGAAAATTGTACTATTTCGAAAATTACGTACAAAAATAATTATAAATAAAAATCACTAATACGGTGGCTTATCCACCACTAGGAGCGCTAGTGTCGTTGCAGCTGTCAATTTGTAACAACTTTTACTGCAGTGAGTGTCGCGACTGTATATGTTCGACTGTACTGGCAGCCTATACTGGACTCCCGAATGTGATCGAGAGTATTAATGTATCTGCATTGAAATGGTCAATTGCCTGTTGGGGGCATAATACAAATATTGATATGGACATGTAAGAAAAGAAGATACACGATATCAGCAACAGTTTTAAAATCGTCCGGCAATCCACTCGAAGAAAACATCGCGACTGACTATTTAAAAAAAAAAAAAAAAATAAAATAAAAAAAAAAAATGTGCAGTGTTTCACAACCTCTTTGATTACGCGACCCCGTTCCAATTAAAAATATGTTGGTGACACACCCACTCCCTCCCTGAACCATATCACAACTATGTGTGTAATTTCAAAGGCTACGATTTTATTTTCTTCTGTTGATACAACTTTCTTGTAAAGAAACTACACGAAATACAGTAATGTTCACTACAGGACAAAATTTTAGTCCATTTTTCCGACATTGCAGGTGAAGCTCAGAAACGAATTATGCTCGTTGAGTAAGGTCCCACTGTATAGTCAATTTGCAAACAATCGAAGTTCTCAAAATTACTCATAGTATCTTGTAAATTCAGCAATCGCCTGGTATCTGAAAACAGTTTTCAGGCCTATCGTTTATTCATTGTTAATACGGTGTATTTCTTATGAAACAATCTTTGTTCTTTCAACTGAGAAATGATGGTCAACAAGCAATCGCGTAATTTTAGTATATATATATATATATATATATATATGAAATGTCAATGGATTGTTTGCATTGATTTCAAATTTAATTTTTAGCTCATATCGCTTGTTTACGTGCATGTACTCTATGAAAGCATTGTATTTTATTGACATATGTATTGTGTTATGTTAATGTTTATTATTTTTCTTTTGTCAGTGTATTTTTTGCTTAGTAAGAATGGGAAATCGAGGATTGCTTGGAACTGCTTAACTCAGACCAAAGAAAACGTTGTATGAAACAAGTGATTGTGGGGCATCGGTAGTAGGGCGCGCGGCTTACGAGAGTACGGAGCGTGCTGTGACGACTATCGAACGCAGTATTCATAAAATAAGTTATGAAGGTGAAACGAAGTGTGATATTCAAATAAATACAGTGTTTCATCTGCTCGTGGCAGAATTTCGTACGTAGAAAACGTTTTCGTCGTATCGTGCGTAACAGGATGCCGTTGTCGCACGGAACGAATACGCGATTTGCGTTGCAAGAAACCGTCCTGCTTATGAACTGTGGAAAGTGGAGTAGGAGCATGTATCTGTTATGAATATGGAGATGTTGAACTCTGGAAAACACATTGAAGAGGATGTATTGTAAACTACTGCTGTGTAAAGCTAACGGACATCGCTAGATCTACAGATAAGTAATAACTTTATATGTATGTAAAATGTTGTAGCGTATGTATATTGTAAAAGTTTTCACTGACTTTGGTTTCCAAAATACAAAATGTAACATGATGCCACTGTTTTTATAATGAATACCGCCTCCATTCTTAATTTGAGTAACGAAGCTGATTGATAGTAACTAGATAGATCTTTTGTTAGAGAATAATATTTTGAAGTGAAAATTTATCAGAAAGCTTAAATATTGACTGTGAACTTAATTATTTAATTGCACATGAACATCGTGAGGAAAACGCCATTGTTTCGACTTCAGTTAACGAACATTAATTACTTCTGTTAGAACTTTGATGATCACCTATTTTGATCAAACAATATTCAACGTTAATTATTTATTTAAAATCAATAACATCAAAATTAATGCATAAGCATTCAGTCATCACAGTAGAGTCTGACTTCCACAATTCTTTCCATCGCCAATAAAAATCTTTTATGACAGATCATTTTTTCAAGTTTATGAAAACAAAGTACTTTTACAAAATGTAATTTACGTAATTTTCCAATTTTTCTAAAGAGAAATTTAATGACAGGCATATTAAGAGCAGTGAATGGTTAGCACCTACCTACCAACCACGTGACATTGATTATTACAGTAAATCACTAATCAAAATTACGAGACGTGTACAAATTACACGCACGTCGACACATTACACGTACGTGAACTTATTTTCAGGTATTTGGCTTCTGTACGGCTCTCCGAAAGGAGATTGTAAGGAAACAAAGGTGAGTGATTTTTTGTGAAGTTGTCAGATAGAGCCATAGTTTTGCTAACAGTAATCGTTTTGTAAATAAACCTGAATTTAATCACTTTCACTTGCTGATTTTACGAGTTATATGAAACTTTATCACGAGTTTAAGATCAGGAAAAGCCACGTTACCGAACTTTCCGAACACAATGTACACGTTTCCTCGTCCATCCATGCTAGCAGCAGGTCGGGGTGCAGACTGGCTTCCGTACGTACAAGGGAAACTGCGCGCCGCACAACGCCACCAAGTAGCAACAAAAGCAATTAACGCCCATACCATGCTGTTTTACATAAATTTTAATATATTATACAGAACGTTTAATCATCTTAATAATAATTTTATACAAACTGACGTTTAAAATTTTTTTTAAGTATGACATTTGTAATTTTATATATCTTTGTTTTACACCTTCAATGTCTTAAAATATGTTTTTATTATCTTACCGCATTTTTATACTTATACCACATTCAGTTTGATAGTTTTTATGGTTGGATATATTCAAGAACCCCAATTACAGGAGAGTATTTATATAACAAACAATCGTTCAGTATAACACTCTAGCTTATTAGGGCTCACGCCATCCCCTCCAATCCCCCCCCCCCCCACCTACTCTTTCCCTCCTCACCATCTCATGGAACCGAATTTTAAGTGCTTACATCAAACTGTAAAACTCAGTACCAATTATTACTCAGCCAGACGAGTTGCGGACGCAAGTATAACCTAAGATAAATCTTTCCATTTATGTATCATGTAACTATTGTTCAATTAACCTTTAGTAATTTTTGAGTTTCTCCCGGTGTATTTGATAATCAAAATATCCACGGGTGTACTGCCGGTGTACAGTGTCCAACGGACAGAATATTTCGGCTATCATACATGTCGCCATCATCAGGTGAACTGACGGAGTGAGCTCCTGCAAACGCACCGGCACGGAGATCCGTTCGCTACGGCTGCTCGAAGGGAACTGGGTTCTAGCCCGGTGGCGGGCGATTTAAATACCCTCGGCCCGTAGAGCGCCCCCTCCGTGGTCCGCGCCCCGCGCCGCGGTCGCGCAGTGGAACCGATTGCGACGGCGTCTGAGATGACGTCGATGTGAAGGCTCTGTCCACCGTGGTCGTCACTACGTTACGTTTGCTTAATTAACCCAATCGCTGGTTCCCAAACTTTGCTGAAATTGTAGACACAGTGACGGAAGGCAGGCGTGTACCAGATTCCGTGTCAGTGTGGCAAGTCATATATTGGACAGACGATGCGTACCGTCGAGGATCGATACCTTGAACACCAGAGGCACACTTGACTGATGTATCCCAGCAAGTTGGCGGTCGCTGAACATTGTCTGTCGGAGAATCACGCGATGGAGTATGAACGCACTAGGATTCTCGTACAGACGTCGAGATACTGGAGTGCGTCGTTAGAGAGGACATTGAAATTCGCACTAGTGACGACCTCATACACTGTGACTGTGGCTATAATCTTAGCAAAGCTTGGGAACCAGCGATTGGGTTAATTAAGAGAAAAACTAGCAAACCTAACGTAGTGACGACCACAGCGGACAGAGCCCTCACATCGACGTCATCTCAGACGCCGTCGCAATCGGTTCCACTGCGCGACCGCGGCGCGGGGCGCGGACCACGGAGGGGGCGCTCCGCGGGCCGAGGGTATTTAAATCGCCCGCCACCGGGCAAGAACCCAGTTCCCTTCGAGCCGCCGTAGCATGCGGATCTCCGTGCCGGCGGTTTCCAGGAGCTCAGTCCGTTCAAATGACCAATTGTCTCTAAATCTATCGGACCAAACTGCGTGGTCATCAGTCCGTAGCTTACAAACTACTTAAACCTAGGTAAACTAACCTACGGACAAACACACACACACCCATGCCCCAGGAAGGATTCGAACCTCCAAGGCGAGCAACCGCGCGCTCCGCAGCGAGGTGCTTTAGACCACTCGGCTACTCCACCGCGACAGCTCAGTCCGTCAGTTCACCTGATGATGGCGACATGTATGATCGCCGAAATATTGTGCCCATTGGGACACTGCCGTGGATATTTTGATGATCTTTAGTAAGTTTGCCAAATTCTATATTTTTATATTGCTTTTGGTTTTAGATCTGAAGATGGTCCAAGAGGTCGAAACATGTAATTAAACAAATATATGTGCAACTGCAGACGGAAATAAAAATTTGAAATAATAAAGTGCAGTTGCAGACACTCTCATGTCGAGTATAATAGTAACTTATAATATTCAGAATGAATGAATGTTTCATTCTGGAAACATTCCTTAGGCTGTGGCTAAGCCATATTTCCACCATATCCTTTCTTCCAGGAGTGCTAGTCTTGCATGGTTCGCAGGAGAGCTTCTGTGAAGTTTGGAAAGTAGGAGGCTCCGTACTGGCGGAAGTAAAGTTATGAGGCGGCATCGTGAGTCGTGTCGGGATAGCACAGTCGGTAGTGCGCTTTCCCACGAAAGGCAAAGGTCCCAGGTTCGAGTCCCGGTTCCGGCACACAATTTTAATCTGCTAGGAAGTTTCAACTTATAATATTCATTCACTCATCGTCCTCCCCCCCCCCTGCGGTGGAGTAGCCGAGCGGTCTAAGGCGCCCTGCTGCGGAGCGCGTGGTTGCTCGCCGTCGGAGGTTCGAGTCCTCACTAGGGCATAGGTGTGTGTGTTTGTCCTTAGGTTAGTTTACCTTAGTTCAAGTAGTTTGTAAGCTACAGACTGATGACCATGCAGTTTGTTCTGATAGATTTACAAACATCGGATTTCCCCCCCCCCCCCTTCCTTACAAAGCATATGTTTTTGCACTACGGAACATCTAGTATTCAAACAGGCTACTGGCTGGTAGTTTTATGGTGCGATCCAGAGGTTGAAAACCAGTGCACTGGTGTGTGGCGACCCCCAGTTGGGAGCACTGCTATGGATGGCGGCAGTTTGAGACGGCGCCCCGCATCAGTTGCTTGGTCAGGCAGCGGCTAGCGGCTGGCTGCGGTATTCTTCGGGCGTGCTGTGCGGAGATTGCGCTGCGCTACCAGGCTCGCGCTCCCCCGGGCGCCGTGCCGCGCTGCCCTCGCCGCTCGTAAAGCTGCGCCCAGATACCGCGCCGCTAATACCCTCCCCCTCCTCTCCCTCTCCACGAATCCTCAGTGGCCAGCACGGACTCGCTACCGCGAGAGGCTCAGCGCAGCACGTTTTTGCGGTGGATGGCGCTTTCATTTGTTTGTTTTGTGCGCTTGCTCCTACATATACGAGGGTGTTTGAAAAGTCTGTTCAAATATAAAAACTACTAACGTGTTTGGGGAAAACCATTTTTATTTTTCGACAAAGTCTTCTTTTAGACATTCAAACTTTCAGGAAACATTCCTCACACACAAAGAAAGAAAATATGTTATGTGGACATGTGTCCGGAAACGCTTAATTTCCATGTTAGAGCTCATTTTAGTATTTCTCTTTAAATATAAATTGAAATAATCCGTGCAGACAATTGTCAAAATATCCAATTGTTTCATTAGTATGTACTGTACTTCCTCGATTCACCGCCAGTTGGCCCAATTGAAGGAAGGTAATGTTGATTTCCGTGCTTGTGTTGACATCTACATCTACATAGATACTCTGCAAATCACATTTAAGTGCCTGGCACAGGGTTCATTAACCACTTTCATAACTTTTCTCTACCGTTCCATTCTCTAATAGCGCGCGGGAGAAAGAACACCTAAATCGTTCCGTTTTCGATATGATTTCTCTTATTTTATTGGGATGGTCATGTCTCCCTAAGTAGGTGGGTGCTAGCAAAATATTTTCACATTCAGAAGTAAACGTCGGTGATTCAAACTTCGCAAACAGATCACGCCGCAAAATGCGACTCATTGCTCTACAGTACTTGCATCAACTGGCTAGTGTTCATCACGAACGTGGTTTTGCAGTCAGTGCAATGTTTACAAATGCGGAGTTGGCAGATGCCCATTTGATGTATGGATTAGCACGGGACAATAGCCGTGGCGCGGTACGTTTGTATCAAAATGTTCAAATGTTTGTAGAGCCTATGGGACTTAAGTACGGGGTCATCAGTCCCTAAACTTACAAACTACTTATGAACTACCTAATACTAAGGACGGCACAAATATCCATGCCCTAGGGGGGGATTCGAACCCCCGATCGTAGTGGCCGTGCAGACCGTGACTGCAGCGCCTCAGTCCCCTCGGCCACCGCGGACGGCTACGTTTGTATCGAGACAGATTTCGAGAACGAAGGTGTCCCGACAGGAAGACGTTCGAAGCAATTGATCGGCGTCTTAGGGAGCACGGAACATTCCAGCCTATGACTCGCGACTGGGGCAGACCTAGAAGTACGAGGACACCTGCAATGGACGAGGCAATTCTTCGTGCAATTGACGATATCCCTAATGTCAGCGTCAGACAAGTTGCTGCTGTTCAAGGTAACGTTGACCACGTCACTGGATGGAGAGTGCTACGGGAGAACCAGTTGTTTCCGTACCATGTACAGCGTGTGCAGGTACTATCAGCAGCTGATTGGCCTCCACGGGTACACTTCCCCGAAAGGTTCATCCAACAATGTGTCACTCCTCATTTCAGTGCATATGTTCTATTTACGGATGAGGCTTCATTCCAACGTGATCAAATTGTAAATTTTCACAATCAACATGTGTGGGCTGACGAGAATCCGCATGCAATTATGCAATCACGTCATCAACACAGATTTTCTGTGAACGGTTGGGCAGAAATTGTTGGTGAAAAGAAGTAATAAAATTAGGTCTAACATGGAAATTAAGCGTTTCCGGACACATGTCCACATAACATATTTTCTTTCTTTGTGTGTGAGGAATGTTTCCTGAAAGTTTGGCCGTACCTTTTTGTAACACCCTGTAGACCCATAGTTTCGCGCATCTGATCGACGATCCTCTTTGTAAATGGGAATGGCCTGCGCTTTTTCCCTTGTGACCTTCAGTTCCTTGCTTCGTATACTCCCTGTAAGATCGAAACGGCATGCCATCGGTTCTAGCGGCCTTTCCTCTATTGAGCGATGTCAATTTCTTTTCTATCCCTCTGACACGTATTTAAATATCTGTCACTTTGTCGTCCTCACGATGGCCTAGAGGAAGCCCTACAGTGCACCCTTCCCTCTGGAAAAACACTAAATATTTCGGCCTTCTGCGTGTCATCCTCTGTTTCAACAGCGTTATGGACACAGTGTCTGGATAACTTATTCTAACGCGTTCACCAATTTAGTGAAGAATGTGAAACTGTGAAACCACATTTTCATACTCATCCTTCTTTATTATGCAAATTCCGACTGTTGAAGTTATACAGGATGTTCCAAAGAGAATGACCGATTTTAACGTAATAATTTTGAGACAAATGTCACTACGTAAGTGAAACAGCGCTAGATGTAATCGGCATGATCTAGAGTTTCAGGAAAATTCCGCTAGATGTTGCTACGAGTGCTGACCTGGAGCGTGAAGCTAGTCTCGCGCAATATGGCGTCCGTGCAACAGAAGACATTGTTTTTGAATCTGGTAATTGCTACGGAACTGTTTACTCCCGCAACTTGACTCTGACAATTTCATCTCTCGGCAGCATGGGCACCACTGCACTGGCACAACAACGTGTGTAGTTTCCTTCATGCCAACGTGCCTCAACGTTGGATAGGTCGTATCCTGACTTAACACCGTGTGATTTCTTCCTGTGGGAATATGTTAAACAATGTGTTTACGTTTCTGCCTTACCTCGTGACATTGATGAACTAACAACCAGAATATCAGCTGTTGTAGCTACTGTGACAGAAGACACCTGACGCTCAGTTATGGATGAATTCGGCTATCGGCTAGATGTCGTCCGTGTAGCCAATGGACATTTCTGATGAATTTTTATAATATTCTGTCTTTTGTGAGTAATTTAGTATGCAATTTGTTTGTGTTAGGCTCATCTTCCCAATACATAATTCTATTTAAAATCGGGTCTTTTTTTGGGACACCCTATGCAGTAGATCGATGATAGGCAATGAAGACTTTGTAACTCCAGCAGTCAGTGAAAACCTACTAATGCCAACAACATAATTGCCAGAAAGAAGAAAAGTTAGTACAGGGTGTGTCAAAAGGGCCTTCACAACTTTGAAAATTATTTTAATTTATTAAAAAGAAGTACAGAGCTGGTTTAGTGTTGTTTCAAAGGAAAACCCATCAAGTTTTTACCCTAAACTAAAAGTGTTTCATGTAGCTTCCGTTGGTTATTTTGCAGAACATCCCATCGGTAACAGATTTCTTCCCAAACTCGCATCAGCATTGTACGTGTAATTTGCTCAACGGCGGCGTAGATTCTTGCACTAAGTTCTGGTAGAGGGGCTAGCAAAGGAGGTAGATACACCTTATCTTTGACGAAGCCCCAGAATAAAAAAATCTAGCGGTGTCAGGTCTGGGGAACGAGCAGGCCATGCAATTGGTGCAGCACGGCCAATCCATTTACCTGGAAAACGGTCATTGAGAAAATCCCGGACGTTAGTCAGATAGAGTGGTAGTGCGCCGTCTTGCATCAAGTAAACATTTCGTTGTCCGTCGTCATCGATCAGTTCTTGCGGGCAATCCTATCAGTGTCTTTAATTGCTTGTAAAAGCGACAATCTGTACAGTTTCAAATACAAACGTTTTCTCAGCACACGCCAAACTGTTGTAAGTGGGACTTGCAGTTCACGAGATGCACGCTGGGTCGATTTCGTAGGGCTGTTGACAAAACTCTGTCTGACTTGCTCAACGACTTCGTCAGATGTACTTGGACGACCTGGTTCTTTCTTATGTCTTACTGAGCAGCCCGTTTCTACAAAACATTTATGCCACTCATAAATTGTAGGCCTACTAGGAGGATCTTTAGCATACTTCGTACGAAATTTACGCTGAACTGTTGTCGCGGAATTTGATTCTTCAAACCAAAACACACAGCTAGCAAATTCGGGTCCAGTGAAGGCAGCCATCTCTAACGTAACTGCCGCTAGCACTTGTTGCGGCTCGATCCTGCACTAGCGAACTACGCGAGTCAAAACTTGATGTGTTTTTCTTTGAAACAACACTAAAATCATCTATGTATCTCTTTTTAATAAATATGTATTAATTTTCGAAGTTGTAAAGTCCCTTTTGAAACACCCTGTACTTCTCGTTGCTAGTGTATGTACTGTCAGGCGTTTCAGTGTCGTCCACCTGCGTAGTGACACAGGTGCAAGAGAGCCGTTTGCAGCCGTAGCTCTGAGTGTGGTATCAGTGTGTGAAGCAGAGACGCGCCATGCCACGGGGACGTACTCGTGCTTCCTCCAGCCAACTGAGCGAGTATGAATGGGATCACGTCCTTGCCTTCCGAGTGGTGCGATGGTCCTTTTCGCAGAATTGCCAGAAAAAGTGGACGTGCTGTGTCAGATGAACACGAGTGCTGATTGCAATGGTCACGTGAACGTCTCACACGAGGTTCTGGAGGACCGCTCAGTACACACGTCCACTAACATTGCCGTATTGACAAAGCAGCATTGGCAGCGCAGAAAATAGCGTATTTTTTTTTTTTTTTCAGTGCACAAGTTCGAACACTGTTACCAGCCGTACGCACTGTTACCAACCGCACGCACACATCTAGCCCGTCTTCAACTCACGACAGAGTATCGACGTCCACGGCTCGACTCGTGCCATCGGAGGATCTATTGGAAAATGAAATGTCGGGGCGTGGTCTTCAGCGATAAAAGCGGATTCAGCCTGTGAGTGTCGTTTACACCACAGACATACATTACTAGATTGGCAAACATGCCTCTGTGACTGAAGCCTGACGCCGCCATCTTGCCTCACCTTACGTCAAAAACTTTCCGTGCGGTACTGCTATGATCTTCTGACACGATATCGCGTTGTATGCTTTATTATAGTTGGGTCGGCGTAAGTTGATCCCTGACAGCTTGTTTTGCTGTCGAAAGTTTTCAACAATGAAATGCAATCCGCTTTCGACGAAACCTATTCTGTGGAGTTACTAAAGGGGTATTTACAAAATCGTATAACACAACTGATAACGGCAGACACATGAAACCATTTAGATTAGATTAGCTTTCCGTTCCGTAGATCCATGTTGAGGATATCCCAGTGGATGTGGAACATGTCAAGAAACCAAATTTACAAGCTGAATAATAGATAATACTAATAACATAAATAAAGATACAAAAATCTTTTTGAGGTTTTTTTATTATATTTATTTATTTATTTTAAGTTGATAATATAATAATATTAATATAGTATGAATACCGATACATGCATCATTTGGTACAGTTTAGAAACTCACTAATATAGTAAAAGGAGTTGGCCAATAGAAAGTCTTTTAGGCTCCTCTTAAACTGATCTTTATTTGTAGCTAAATTTTTTTATACTTGATGGTAATGTATTGAAAATGTGTGTTCCTGAGTAGTAGAATCCGTTTTGAACTAAATTAAGCGCTTTTAAGTCCTTGCTTAGATCATTTTTGTTCCTAGTATTGTATGTATGAACTGAGCTGTTTTTTGGAAAAAGGGATATATCATTAATGACAAATTTCATTAAGGAATAAATATACTGAGAGGCAGTAGTTAATATACCCAATTCTTTGAAGAGGCTTCTATAGGACGTACGTGAATTTAGTCCACAAATAATACGTATTACACGCTTTTGGACTCGGAAGACTTTTGACTGACTTGAAGAGTTACCCCCAAAAAATTATACCATATGACAAAAATGTTCAAATGTTTGTATAGTCTATGGGACTCAACTACGGAGTCATCAGTCCCTAAACTTACAAACTACTTATGAACTACTTACGAACTAGGACGGCACAAATATCCATGCCCGAGGGGGGATTCGAACCCCCGACCGTAGTGGCCGTGCAGACTACCATATGACATTATGGAATGAAAGTAAGCAAATAATGCAAGCTTTTTTTTTATTTTTATGTCTCCTATGTTTCATAACACTCGTATTGAAAATACAGATTTGTTGAGTCGTTTCTCCAGTTCTGTGGTGTGCTCCTCACAACTGAATTCATTATCAAGCTGTAATCCCAGGAATTTAATACTGTCAACCTCTTCTATCGTCTCTTCTTCATACTTAATGTATATGCTGGCGGGAAATCTCTCTTACATGTTCTGAACTGCATGTATTGAGTCTTTTTGAAGTTTAATGACAATGAGTTGGCTTTAAACCATTTATTAATGTTCATGAAAATATCATTAGCAGACCTTTCTATAACTGTGCTTGACGTACTTTTTATTGCAATACTTGTATCATCTGCAAACCGAACGAACTCTGCTTCTGGTAGTGTAACTGATGAGAGGTCAATGTACACAAGAAAAAGCAATGGCCCTAAGATTGATCCATGTGGGACACCACATGTAATTTTTTCCCAATCCGATGACGACTGTTGGCTTAATTCACTAGTCACTTGCAATGACACCCTTTGATTCCTGTTAGTGAGGTATGACTTGAACTATTTTGCAGCATTTCCCGTGACACTATAGAATTCTGATTTACTTAAAAGGATGTTATGGTTCACACAATCAAATGCCTTTGACCAATCACAGAAAATACCTGCTGCTTGCAATTTTTTATCTAATGAATTAAGTACGTTCTTACTGTAGGTGTAAATCGCTTTCTCGATATCGGAACCTTTCAGATATCCAAACCGTGTCCTGGACAATATGTCATATGTGGTCAGGTGGTTAAGAAGCTGCTTGTACATTTCCTTTTCTAGAATTTTTGAGAATGACCGAAATACCACAACTGTCATGGATCAACTTACAGCGTCTCAACTACAGTTGATTTGAACATGATTTGCATTTGAGTTAACACTTCCGAAATAGTTGCATTTAACACATTGATCTACATTTCTGAATCGTGATACGAGAAGAACGTGTTACGTACGGTTAAATTTTACTTACCGTCTTGGCGGCCTCGAGTGCTTCTGTCGTCAACCAGGTGACGTTGGCATTATCCAATCGCGAGACAACGAAAAAGGTTTTTTCATGAAATCTTCATTTTGCGAGAGCAATTACTTAGTGTTGATGATGATTTCGGGTGTCATTTTTGGCCGCTATACTCCAGCTGGGATCGTGTTAGGCCTGCCTGGTGCAAGTCTTTCAGTGACGTCACATGGGCGACTTGTGTGTCGATGATGATGAAAAGATGACGAGGACAGCACAACAGCCAGTCCGCGAGTGGAGAAAATCCCCTACCCGACCGGGAATCGAACCCCGGGTCCCCTGAGTGGCATCCTGCCACGTCCTCCACTGGACTACGGAGCCAGACAAATTACTTAGCGAACGAGAGGTACACACAAGAACCTGTCAACCAACAGCAACATCATTATTTATTTACTTCATCGTCTCTGCGTAACAATACTCAAGTCACTCTGTGTAGATTTCTGAGAATATTAACATCTTGGCAAAAGACTTTTTACCGGTTTGTAGATGTTGCCAACATAATCATGACAGGCCGCGAGGGATGGTAGGTAAAATGTCACCGTTACGAACAGTTAAAGCTAAAGTAGTTATCTGAAAAACACAGAAGCAGAGTTCGTTTTGTTTGCGGATTATACAAGTATTGCAATAAATAGCACGTCGAGTTTAGTTTTAGAAAGGTCTGCTATTGATATTTTCATTAACATTAATAAATGGTTTAGAGCCAAATCATTTACATTAAACTTTGAAGATTCCCTACATGCAGTTCAATACAGGTAAGAGATTCCCATCCAATATATGCATAAAGTACGAAGAAGAGGAAATAGAAGAGGTTGACAGAATATAATTCCTGGGATTACAGCTTGATAATAAATTCAATTGGGAGGAGCACTTTACAGAACTGCAGACACGACTTAACAAATCTGTATTTGCAATACGAGTGGTGTCAGACATAGCAGACATAGAAACAAAAAAGCTTGCCTACTTTGCTTGCTTTCATTCCATAATGTCATATGGTATAATATTTTGAGGTAACTCTTCAAGTCAAGCAAAAGTTTTCAGTAATACATATTATTTGTGGTGTAAATTCACGGACATCTTGTACAAGCCTCTTCAAAGAACTGGGTATATTAACTACTGCCTCTCAGTATATTTATTCCTTAATGAAATTTGTCATAAATAATGTATCCCTTTTCCCAACAAACAGCTCAGTTCATACCTACAATACTAGGAACAAATATGATCTACTCAAGGACTTAAAAGCACTTACATTAGTTCAAAAAGGGGTCCACTACTCAGGAACACATATTGTCAATCGATTAGAATCTGGAAGAAGACTTCATTAAAGACAAAAAATTGTTTTTACACTTTACAAAAATAAAGTACGGTACCTGAGTGGATTTCAATATTTTAAACAGGTCGGCGCAAAATACCCCCCCCCCCCAACCGCCGTTGGTACTGCAAAGTTTAAGAGGGAGCACAAAAATCAGCAGTGTAGTTCAGGGCCAGGAACGGATCCCTGGGGTAGCCCTCTCGGCCAGTTGGCTGCAGTGGGACTGGGTCTCGCACCTGGCGCAAAGAGTGGCTGGCTGGGAAGCGGGGAGTGTAAATTAAGCGTGGCGGATATCAGGCGCAGGTGGCGCCACCGCGGCGGCCAACTTGCGCCCTAAATCGCTGGCGCCAGCGGCCCGCACCTGCGGCTGGGCGGCCGCGCGTACATCAGGCCGCAACTGCGCCACCGCCCACCCGTACTGGCGCCACTCACTCCTTAACCTGCAAACCGCCGACACGCGCTGCGGACCAACTTAGCAGCCGCTCTGCTTCACTTCACCGGCGAGGCAGGGCGGCGGCAACGGCGACAACCTCAAGGAACCCCCTCCTAAAACAAGTCCTAAACAAGTGCTGGTTGTTTCATCTCTTTGGACACCATCACACAACTGTTTCACAGTTATTATTGTACTTCACGCACCAGTCGTCAATCTATGAATTGCTGTTCGCTAGTCTCGCTAAAACTCGAGAACGACTGAACCGATTTCGCTCATTTTAGTCTTGAAATATTCGTGTAAGTCCAGGAGAGGTTGAAAAGGTGAAAAAATATGGAAAATCTGTCCGGAAAAGAGGAAAATCGGGAAAAACTGAAACACCTTTTTCCAGTGTGCTATCAATATCGTTTGTCCAATTGAGATAAAATTTTGTACATTTCATGTTGAAAGCAAGAGGAAGGTTCGCATCAGATAAAAAGTTGGAAAAGTCACCCGGAAAGTAGGAAAATTTAGGAAAAACCGAAAGCGATTTTTTTCTATGAATAGAAATCAATTGCCACATGGTTGTAACAGCATCACTTGAGTACGGCTTGACAGGACAAGGTTTGTATGAAATAATTTTTTTTTTTTTTTTTTTGGAAAATCTACCGGAAAAATGAAAAATTTGAGAAAAAGTGAAAAGTGATTAATGTAATGATATACAGCCTAATCGGTACAGCAGTTCTCAAGTTTTAATGACACTAGCGAACAGCAAATCATTTTTATCTTTGACAGTTCATATACGGGTCCAGATCGTGTAAAGCCAACTTCACTCTTTCAAAGTATATTTCTGAACACACCCAACACAACAACCAAGTCATTATTTACATGTTTTAAATCTAAATTTTCCTCCCAATTTTTCCATATTTTATCATCGTTTAAACCTCTGAACTCCCACGAGTGTGGCATGAACATTATCCTGGCCATGTGTGCGTGATTCGCCAACTCTTTCCGCCCACTATCGGGCCGATACTTAGACTATCTGATGATGCCTTTATAAAGCTACTGGGTCTAAAGTACATATGATTTAAATCAATACGGTTTACATTAAGAGCTAAGTGATACAAAGCTCACCGGGTCATCAAGTAATAAAATATGTCAACACGACATGTTTCGGGACGACATTATCCCATCATCAAGTTCTGTAAAACAAGGAAACGTAGAATAATAAGGGAACTATATACAAACGACTGTACCACAAATATGCCAATGAAACTAACCTCCTACCTACTATAGGTAGAACAGACAATAAATTAGAACATCGGCTGAAGCATAAGATTGATGCAGGTGAGAACTGGATGGGGAAAGCGGGGCGTATACAAAATAAAGTTTAATGATTGTGAAATGAAGTATGTAGGACAAACAGGAAGAAATTTTAAGGCGCGGTTAAAGAGCACAGTAATAGAGAGAATGGCTCATCTACAGTGGCAAAACACCTGAAAATTGAACGACTTTCGTTGGGCTCCATAAATGATAGTTTGAAAGTCATGCACTATGAGGATAAAAGTTGGTTACTATCCAATCTCGAAGAAACTGAGATCTCGTGCGTTGAGAGAGGATTCCACCAGCATGCTCAACGAAAAGACAGAAATATCTAAAAACCATTACTGGGCACATTTTAGCAACCTCCTTCTTCAGAAACACTGATGTGTGTACATTTAATAAATATCGACTTCTTGCTTTTAACTTCACGAAAAAAAGAATAGAGCGCAGTTCCGTTACAAAACCTTTAATTTTGTGACTGATTTTATGAATAAATGTTAGGTAGCTTGAATGGTGAGGAGGATTTTCCACCGTATGCAAGACACCTGATTTTTAATTTTTCCAAACATGTTTCAGCACATTTTGTGCTATCATCAGTGGGATGGTTTATTTTTGTTCTGAGAACATTATAGTTACTGTACAATAGTCTTTTCAGGTACTTCTAAAATGTTTTTGTAGGTTTATTCGTTTTTGATTTTGCTTAGGTTATCTGCCGATATATTTCCGTTTAGTGAAAATTAGGCCTAGATATACAAGTATCACATTTTTTTACATAGCTTTTACATTAGGCTACATAAAACTCGTTAAGTTGCCTGCTTATTTGTTGTTTTGGTAATACTATTTACAAACTTGTCATCTGCAAACATAACAAACACTTTAAAGCTTATTACTTTCTAATTTTCGGTTCGAGAAAAACGCGTCATTTCTGTTTAGTACCTACGATTCTTTTCCTTCTCTTTAGAATCTGGTTGTTGCTGTTAATTTTGTAATGTGGATATCACTTGGTTTACACGTTTTATTCTTGGTGTGCATTACGCCAGTGGTAATATTCGGCATATGAATACAGTCGAAAGCTATTCATTTGTTCTCTGGGTGTTTTGTTTTGAAGAGTTGCGCGCGAAATACGAGTGTCTACTGTTAGTGTCGTGTTATATTCGTCTGTTGATAGGGAATGGTGGAGTGAACCAGTATTGTGGTTGTGCTTTCTTCTTGTTTACATTTTGTATATGGATATACATCTGCCCGTGGTGTTTTTTTTTTTTTTTTTTTTTTTTTTTTTTTTTTTTTTTTTTTTTTTTTTTTTCTGTGTGTGTATGTTGTGAAAGGCAGATGTATACGCATTTGTTGTCTGTCAGACTGTTCTCTTATAACTCAAGACCTAAACAACCAAATATCGTGAAATTTGACCTTGGAAACAAGATGAAGTTTACTGTCTACATAAAATTTCGCACGGTTCATGGGAAAGAGTACTTCACTTACAGACTTCGATTGCAATCTCTATACATATAAGACGCATTTGTTGGAAAACCTTATTTTAAACCCGGGTAAAGCCGGGTACTTGCAGCTAGTTTTTATTTATTAGATATGTCCTGATATAAATTTGATGGCATATTTAGTGATACACATCGATACTATATACAAAATATGTTGCGAAGACATTCAGCAGTAATCAACTAAAGCATAACGAGGTCATGCCTGATGCGACAGTTTTACGGCATCTACAGCGAAACTGTTGTGAGCGGTAGACTTCTTTTCGTTTCATCATTTTGTGGGGTTGGGGGAGGGCAGTTACAAAACGCATCATAAATGTCCGAAATTACATGCAAACTTTGTTTTAGGTCCCTAACTACATTTTCTAATAATTGACGCATAAATCTGGGTATTGTCACACTGTTGTCTCTCATTATTTATGACGCTATATTTCCTGAGCTATGTGGCGTGCTCTTTTGTTTTTGGGCCAGGAACCTTCTTGGGCGCACGGTGAACCGTTCACCAAAGTTTCATTACAATCGCATGAATGATTTATGAACTTATATAGGACATACAGACAAACATATATATATATATATATATATATATATATATATATATATATATATGTGTGTGTGTGTGTGTGTGTGTGTGTGTGTGTGTGTGTGTGTGTGTGTGTGTGTGTGTTTGTAAGAGACAATCTGAATAGCTATCTTATGTTTTTCGTGGATGATGCTGTCACTTATCGATTAGGCCGATATTACACTATCAAATTTATTGAACAAAGATGATTTGTCCAATATATTGGACGTAATGTAATAGGACACTAGCGCCTAGTCTTAGATTTGATCAAAGAAATCTTTCGTCGTCTGTTTCTCGCAGTGAGGAATATAACAGCTTGGAGCGCTAGCATCACTGCACTTGCAGCCGTTTTATGTCTGTATTCTCCAGTAAAAGACATGATTGATGGCTCCTAAGTTTTCTGGGTGTGTTTGTTGGCTATATAATTGCTAGAAATGTACGAAGCAGATGAGGTGCTCATAGAGGAGGAAGCGGTAGACACACTATACTCGTAGATAAATAAATGTTTTCTGTAGTTCTCGATTCTTGCATTTTTGTACTCCAGATGCCGCTAGTTAAAAAGTATTTATCTACATCGTCTTTTTGCATCAAATCTGTAGTTGATGAAACAAATTTCCAAAATAAATACCTAAATAAAGATTGTTCCTGATGACAATATGCTGTACCAAACAGTATAGATATTACAATTCCTCTTTAAGTGCTTTGCACATTTCGTGTTAGTTTTGTCAATGCGCACTACAGTATGTGAGTGCCAGCTGTTAACTAGAATATTATTTTCGTCAATGTGCACTGCAGTATTATAGTGCCAGCTGTAAATTAAAGTAGCATTCTGCTATTGCAAGAAATCGGAGCGTACCGCTAGCTCTGTCTTTTGCGTATATTCCATTTCTGAGGTGAATTTTCTGCTTTTTAATATGAGGAACAGAAAAGCCTGTTTCATTAGCATATATTTAAATGCACTATATCGTCCATTAGCATGTAATTTTAATATGACAATGTGTCTTTACGTCCTCGACTCCCAGTTCCCGTTACAAATTTTGTTGTATGTTTATTATCTCGCGATGATTTCGCGGCTTCTATTAAATTTATAATTTTTATTTCATTCTTTATTTTGTTATAAACACGTACTGACGAACATAATAATAAGTTATTATCTGCCATTCTGTAGAAACTTTGATCAAATATTGGATTACGGTGTAATACCCCCTTTCGACGTCACGTCAAAGATTTTTGTCAAAGAAATAGGACAAATATTGCATCTAATTTCTTTGTCCATTAAATTTGATAGTGAAATACCGGCCTTAGTAAAGTCACCAGAAGATCAAAAGAAACTGCAAAATAATTTAGATAAGATATTTGCATGTTGAAAAAATTGGCAATTGACCATAAGCAATAATGATAAGTGTGAATTCAACCATATGGCCACTAAACGAAGCCCGTTAAACTTTATTTACACGATAAATCAGACAAAACTACAGGTCGTAAATACCTAGCTGTAACAGTTACAAACAACTTCAATTGGAAAGAACACATAGAAAGTATTGTAGGGAAAGTGAAGCAAAGACTTAGTTTCATTGGCAGAACACTTAGAAGATACAACAGTTCTACTAAAGAAACTGCGTACATTACACTTGTGCGACCTATTTTGTAGTACTGCTGCGCACTGTGGGATCCCCACGAAGTGGGATTCACAGACGATTTATAGAAAGTTCAGAGATGGCAGCTCGTTTTGTATTTTCGCGATATAGGGGAGAGAGTGTCTCGGAAATGATGCAGAAGTTGGGGTGGAAATCATTAAAAGAAAGGCGTTACTCATTGCGACGAGATCTATTTGCGAAATTTCTTTCACCAACTTTCTCTTCTGAATTTCACAGATTTTGTTAGCACCCACATACATAAGAATATATTATCATCAAAATAAAATAAGAGAAATCAGACCGAAAACGGATAGTTTTAGGTGTTCCTTTTTTCCGCGAACTATTAGAGAATGGAACTGTAGAGAAAAGCGGTCAAATGAACCCTCTGCCAAGCACTTCAATGTGACTTGCAGCGTAGTTATGTAGAAGTAGATGTTGATGTAGATGTAGGTGTTGTGCCCCTATTCCTTTCTTGCTAATAATTATGTGCAGATATTATGTACGATCCGTATGTGCAACTGAAAAAAATAAATTTTTAAATAAACTGCACAACACTTGTTGCTTTGTTTCACAAAACTTTTTATTTTTATTTTGTACGATATAGGTTTTGGGTTTTAGGCCCAATTTCTAGTACCCTACAGATCGCAAAGTATCAATAAATTACTAGAAAATAGGCTCACAGCCTAAAAATAAAATTTTTGTGAAACAAGGCAACAAGTATGGCTCAGTTTTTTTTAATTGAAAATGTTTCACCAATAAGCGACAGTGGAATCAATCAGATAAGTTTCTTATTATTAGTTTATTATTATTATTATTTAATTATTCGCCTATCTTTACTTACAAGTTCTCTTCAGTGGCGTGGAATATGTACACGTTGCTGTTTTACATTTTATCAATTGAGGTTATAAAAAGTTCTGGCGTTTCTTTCTATCTGTGTCTAGTGATATTTAGATTTTGTTACTTACCGATTTCTAGGTGTTGCTCTACATGTGCTATGCCTCTGGTTGCTTCTTTCTCTTCTTTTTTGTGTCATTGGGATATTTTTCCACAGCGTTAGTCAGAAGTCAAGGTAATGATTTATGTTTTTGTTTTTATGGTGTTGCCAACTGTTTGGTTTTTGTCAGCTGTTAAATATCCCAAGTTTTGCGCGAAAGTGCAATGAAAAATATTGTTAGTATATTTCATCAAACTACTGGGAATTAAATAATAAAACAGTTTGTTTAGAGGATATAAAAACTGAGTGTGTAATAAATGTACTATGCTATCTGAGTATCACATTGTCACTTTGATGGAAAAACATAACATCAATGTGTATAAACTCTCAGCACAAGTGTAGAAAAATTAGAAACAAAAAGGTTTTTTGTAGAACAATGTATACAAGCCTCTGCCTGTGAGCTTAAGCTTAATGATAACACTTTTATTATCGCAGCAGTGTATATGCCCCCATTAGATGATTTTCAGATATTCCTGAATAACTTGGATGCCTTGTTGTCAGGCAGGTGAGAAATAATTATTATTTGTGGTGATTCTGTAATCGTGTAATAGTGGTAATGACTTTGAAGAATTACATATGTCTTCAATTTGAGATCCGTTTTTCAGTTTCCTACTCGGGTAGTAAAGGACAACAGCACATTGATAGATAACTTTTTATAGGCCAAGATACGTTTAAAAACATTGTTCATAATGGTCTTTTTGATCATAGCTAGTTACAGTACGTGACGTTGCCCCATACAGCGAGTTGAAACAAACATCCAAAGTATTGTTTTCGATTAATGATTTAACGATTGCTAAGTTTAGGGAAAGCTTACAGCAGTCAGACTGGCATGAGGTGTACAAGAAACCCGATGCTAATTTGAAATATAACTTATTTCATGACACATTTGTAGGTGTATTTGAAAACTATTTCCTCCAGAAAATATTTAAAATGTAATTTCATGAAACCATGTAAAAACCATGGCTAATTAAAGGGATAAAAGTATCTTGTAACCGGAAAAGGGAATTGTATGGAACAGCAAATAAGAGCAATGATCCAGAAACAGTCAAGTATTATAAAAAAACTACTGAGCTATATTAAGAAAATTTATTGAAAAGTCCAGAAGCATCTGTATTATATCTGAGATTAGTACCTCTGATAATAAAATTACAACAATTTGGAATATAAATGAAAAGGAAACAGGACAACCAAAAGCACAGGGACACTGTCTGAAAAATTTATTAACAAAAATTCAGAAATTGAAAATATTTTCTTAAATAATCACTTTTTAAATGTTGTGTAGGAAATGGTATCTAAATACTCAAAAAAAGAGGCAAAGATATTAATGGAGGTAGCCATATCTGTGCAATCTGATACAATTGAAATTTCACCCACCTCTCCCTTTGAAATTAAAATAATAATAATAAACTCATTCAAAAGTAAATGTCGTATGGAATTGATGGCATTTCCAGCAGAGTACTAAAAGCTTGTTCCTAACAGGAAGTAGGTTTCTCTGCCACATATGTAATAGCTCTCTGAAGCAGGCTGTTTTCACAGACAGACTAAAATATGCTGCTGTTAAACCATTCCACAAAAAAGTAGATACGTCCAATGTCAATAACTACCGCCCAATCTCACTTTATCCAAAGCTATTGAGAAGGTAATGCTTTCAAGAGTAGCTTCCCATATTTGTAAAAATAAGGTACTAACAAAATGTCAATTTCCTTTTCAGCAAGGCTTTTCAATTGAAAATGCTATATATGATTTCACTGATCAAATATTAAATGCTCTGGATAACCAAACATCGCTCGCTGGGATTTTTTTATAATCTCTCAAAGGCTTTTGATTGGTAAATCATGGGATTCTTCTAGATAAGTTTAAGCATTGTAGTATTAGTGGCACAGAGCACAAATGGTTTACTTCATACGTAACAGTAAGAGTGCATAAAGTTGAAATTAATGGTTCTGGTAAACTGCAAAAATTAGATGATTTTTCAAACTGGAGAGCTATCAAGAATGGGGTGCGACAGGATTCGGTATTGGATTCTTCGTGATCTTAATCTACATTAATGACTTGTAAATTATATTCACAAAGATGCAAATTTAGGCCTTTTTGCTGATGATACTAGTAATCACATCAAACTAACCAGAATTAACTGATGAAATTATAAAAGAAGTCTTTCAGAAAATTAAGTAGTTCTCTGCGAATGGATTCTTATTAAATTTTGAGAAGACAGTGTGCACAGACCCATATAGTAAATTGCAAGACACCATTAATAAATATAGCCTTTGAACATACGTCTGTAGCTAATGCACAATATTCAAAATTTGTTGGTGTGTTCATTGATGGGAAATTGAACTGTAAGCAACACATTGATGATCTACTGAAACGTCTGAGTTCAGCAACTTACGCTGTCAAGGTTATTGCAAATTTTGGAGACAAACATCTCAGTAACTTAGTTTATTATGCCTACCTTCATTCACTGTTTTCATATGGCATCATGGTTTGGGATAATTCAACTCTGAGCAAAAAGTTTTTAATTCACATAATCGTGTAATTAGATTACTTTCATCCTCTACACACTTATTTAAGGATCTTCACCGTAACTTCATAAGAATGAAGTTTCTTATTAATAATCCAACGCAATTCAAAAGTAAAAGCTGTATGTATAGCTACAACACTAGTAGAATGGATAATCTACACTATTCAAGGTAAGCTCGAACTTTGGCACAGAAGGAGGTGCATTATGCTGCCAGAAAAGTTTTTGGTCATTTACCAAATAACATCAAACGTCTGACAGATAGCCAACCAAAATTTAAAGAATTTCTACTGATTAGATGAATTTTTACATAGTAATTATTATATATGTCATGTAATGTTATCTTTTACAAGACTGAGACGTTCCACATCATTACTAAATTTCGTATTCATGATCTATAGAAGAAGTATCAATCTAATCTAATCTAATGACCACGTACTAAAATGGATGTTGCAGTACAGATCGACACTTTGGCACCTCGGTATCGCATGATCTATTGATCTATAAATGTTATCACTTCATGTACTTCATATCAAGAATACTTTTTGAGTGAAACAGGATAAATGTAAGAGGGAGTGTTAATTTTCATTTCCGGCAGTGTGTGATACGTGGAACGTCAAATAATTGTTCAGTATTAGTGCACGGAAAATTTTGCACTTGAGACGACGACTTTAGCGCAGTTGATGAATTTATTGTACTAGCATTCTGCATTCGATTTATTGTGTTTAAAGTAACGAATCTCAATTTTTTTAACGTATGCGACGTCAAGAAATGACGTCATTTCGTTACCGCTGCTTAGTCACGCGGGAATTGCCACGCGATCTATGACGTCGTGGCACGTATTGTGCGTCCGCACCTGGGCGGAGGTTCAAGTCCTCCTTCGTAAATGGGTGTATGTGGTGCCCTTAGCATAAGTTAGTCTAAGTAGTTTGTAAGCCAAGGGAACGACGACCTCAGCAGTTTGGTCCCGTAGGTATGCAAACATTTGAACATTTTCTACCCATTCTACTGCTAGATGGCTGTCGTGCAAGACCTCTAAAATTTGCAGCGTATCGTATAATATCCCCTGTAGTTATGAAAATATGTACCTAATTTAAGCACTTTTAAAGGTTCCGTACGCACATGACTTTTGTTTGACGCACATCTATGACACAGCCCCTCTCGAATTAGAGAAGTTTCATTATCCACGTTTATAATTAATATTTGGAATGGTACTGCTTCAACATAGAAGTTTCATTATCGAACTTTTATAATTAATATTTGAAATGGTACTACTTCAACATTCGTGTTTATGTAGTTATATATCGCCAAGAAATAACGTTATCTCGTTACTGTGACATTTCGATTTCCACTGTTGATATTACTGTCGACCTCGCAGTTCCAGTCGTTCTACCGTAGAACATTACAACATTACCTCTCGCGGTAGGGTGACCAGATTTTCAAAATAGAAATACCGGACACACACAGATACCGAAGATAGCGGAACTAAATAATGCCTTTACCTGCAATGTCATCAAAATACTACTATCCCTTAAGGTTACACAATATGACGGCCTTCGTGTCATACATAAACACACAGATTAATCCGTACTCAGTATAGTATAAAAAATACATTGTTAATCCCCCCCCAAGCTAACATGTCGTATTCGATGGTTTTTCGTATCTACATTTCCTTCTTTCGAAATCACTTCCATTTTAGTTGGCCTACTGTATGTCTTGTGCAGAAAGCGCATTAATGCCAGGTAGAGGTAGCAAAAGCCCAGTAATGATCTACAAATTTTTGCACCAAATATCTTGACATGCACAGAAGTTGAAAACGAGAGACCAGTCTTTACCTACTTCGGCTCTCAATTAATTCGTTTTCTTTTCCCATATAGTTTTAATATGGTTCACTTCCTCAAAAATGGGTAAGACCATGTCGCGATATAATCAATAAACGCCTCGTGGAATGAACTTGAAACTTCGAAGAGATCAGACTCTTTCAACACGCTATCTTCTAGTAGTGAACTTATCAATGAATGCATTTTTATAACTGGAGAAGCTTGCACATGTCATGGGAAAGTATAACTTGGTACCAACCAAATTCAAAAATAGCGCACATTCATTTTGAGTTACAGCCTATTTCCTACATTGTTTGATTATGACCACATTTGCTCTCCATTTGGTTAAGCTGTACATTACTTAAAAACACTTTATTTCAAAATATACGTGACGTATAAAAAAAACGGGACATTATACGTCCCGTATTTATTTTGTCGGGACAATGGGTCCCTTAGGTAAAATAAGGGACGAACCCGCAAAATATGGGACGCCTGGTCACCCTAGGTAATACCCCTCTACATATGAAAACTTCTACTTTTTTACAATTTTAACGTCTGATATACAAATGATTTTTTTTGCTTTATACGCATCTATAACAAATCCCCTCTCGAATTATATGATTTTCATTGACCCTGTTATATATATATATATATATATATATATATATATATATATATATATATATATATATATATATATATATATATATATATATAAATGAATTGCTGTTCGTTAGTCTCGCTAAAATTCGAGAACGGCTGAACCGATTTGGCTAATTGTGTTTAAATATTCGTGTAAGTCCAGGGAAGGTTCAAACGGTGATAAAATATGGAATAGTTGTCCAAAAAAGAGAAAAATCGGGAAAAACTGAAAAAGCTTTTCTTCAGCGAGCTATCAATACCGTTCGTCCAAATGCGATAAAATTTTGACCACTTCATGTTGAAATCAAGAGCAAGGGTTCATATCAAATAAAAATTTCGAGAAGTGGCCCGGAAAGTAGGAAAATTTAGGAAAAACCGAAAGCGATTTTTTTTTCTATGAATGAAAATCAAGTGCGCATGGTTGTATGAGCATCATTTGAGTACGGCTTGACAGGACAAGGTATGTATGAAATAATTTTTTTGGAAAATCTACCGGAAAATTGGAAAATTTGAGAAAAACTCGAAGTGCGTTTTTCAGTGTGTTTTTGATTGAATTCATCACTATGACTGCCTATTAGCACGACGGAGAGGGGTAATGCTTTTGTTGTTTTGTTCATTGTGGTCTTGGAAAAGTTCAGTAAAAAAAATGGGATTGTTAAAAAGGAAAGTCGCAAAATTCGAACCAAGTTCCTTTTTAATGTGTTTCTAAATGTACTCAACACTAAGTTGAAAATCGTTTATCCGATTGCGATAAAATTTTGTACATTCGACGTTGAAAGCGAGAGGAAGGTCTGAGCGAAGTAAAAGTATGGAATAGCTGGCCAGAAAATAGGAAAATTTGTGGAAAACTGAAAGAGCTCTTTTGTTTGGAATATCAATATCGTTCGTACGATTGCAATAAAATTTTGCACATTTGACGTTCAAAGCAATGTTCATGTCACATTCGTAGAAGTTCAGGGAAGGTTTAAACGGTGATAAAATATGGAAAAATTGCGAGAAAAATTTAGATTTAAAACATGTAAAATAATGACTTGGTTGTTGAAATATTCTTTGAAAAAATAAAGTTCGCTTTATACGATCTAAACCGGCATATTAACTGTCAAAGATCAAAATGAATTGCTGTTCGTTAGTCTCGCTAAAACTCGAGAACGGCTGAACCGATTTGACTATACATTATTTTACATAAATCACTGTGGAGATAGGTTGAGCACTGAAGCACCGGATAAGATATTTTAGAAAGTGTGTAATTCAAGATTTTTTTACTCATTGACTTCTTAACTTTACCGTGTCTCAAAAAATGCTTTTATTAGTTGACACGACTACATAATTTGATTTAACACAAGGAATACCATGCACCTACAGTGTGTTTAATCCATATCCATTACGCCAAAAACAAAAACATAAAATTTAAACTTTATTTGTCATTCTGTCACCATTATAATTACCATTATTAATGCACGAAAACGTTGTTTTCTGATACTGTTTACAATGGTGAGGTCGTCGAAGTCAATCAAATGTGCGACGAGCGACCTCACGCGCTAACCCCTCTGATGACCAGCGAGGGACTGATAATATGATAACGATGACAGTCGTATTGGTATGGCAGATTTGCGTTCTAGAGTGAATTATAATGAGGTAGATAGGTATGGAATGGAACGAGTTCGGGCACATTGATCACAACAGCAGCGAGCACGGGAATATGAAACTGATCGATTCCGCAGACACAATGAACCTGGAACGAGGAGCATTCTCTTACGATCCGATAATAGATTATAGTGCTGACAAATCTGTAACAACTGGGGAAATGTCAATCATTTATCAGCACTGTAAAGCTTTAAAATACAGCGGTGAATCTGCAGGATTATGTTGTCCTGGTGGTGAAGTAAAATTGCCACAATTGGTCCAACCATCTGAGCCGTTACACCCATTATTTTATATTAAGAGGTAAGTGATGCGAACTTCACCGGGTCGTCTAGTAATTAATATTACAATGCGGTACTTGAATTTTCGTGTCGGTGTACTTATATGAGGACGGTAGGAGGTGCGCCTCGGCTGGTGCGCAGGCGGGCGAGATGAGGGGAGGAGTGGGGACAGGGCGGGCGAATGCCTGGAATGCCGGCGTGTGAGGCGGCGGCGGCGGCGGCGGCGGCGGCATTCCCAGTCTTTTATCGCGGGTGTCACAGATGCGCCCAATTGGGGGAGGCGCTGGCGGCTGGCGCCTCGCCAGCAGGCAGCCCGCAGCGCACGCCTGCCACACTGTTTGCCGACGCGGGGGGCGCCGACTCTCCACTAGCCGCGCGCGCTCCGGAGTGCAGCTGACGCTCAGTAGCACACGCCTTCTTTTCATATCACCATTCCCTGCGCACCCCGTGTAGCCAGCGTAGACAAAGAGCAGAAACCAACATGTTAACACATACAAATTGAAGTTATTGTTGTTGTGGTCTCCAGTCCGCAGATTGATTTGACGCAGCTCTCC